>VZUI01044042.1:0-50062 GCA_013401135.1 Cettia cetti
AAACAAAACAAACAGGAAAAAAAACTAAAAACCCCTGACAGAGTCAGGGATGTGACCTGACACCCTGTTGGTCAGGGTGTTAGAAGCAGTCCAGATGAATCCTTCTGAAATAACAAATGCGGTTCTGTGGAGTAGAGATGAGTCTGTAGAAAAGTCCACTGATGGTGAGATGGGTCCAGTCTTCCTCTGAGGAATCCAGTGCAGGACTGACTCTCTGGTGTTTTCCCTCTCCCTTTTATCCAGGTAGGAAGTGCAGGGCCTCCCCAACACTGGGTGGAGCATCTCCCAATGGGATGATGGAATGTGTCATGTGATTGGTGAGCCTTAATGGCCCATTATCAGCAGATATCCCCATAGAAGGAGGATGGTGGTGAAAGAGATAAGAAACACTGCCCCACCCAGTTTTAACAGCTAGGTCATTATCATTATCCTCCCCCCTTCCCCCCGCAGTTACAAGAGATAAAGAAAAAAACACATTTCCCCAGCTGCTTTCAACAGATGAAATAGAATACACTTTTTTTGGTTCCATAACCCAAGACACTATAGTGGTTTAAACGTGGTAATCAGAAGAGCATCTGTTTTATGGAGTATTTATTGAAAGTCACAATGTTGCCATGGATGATCTTATTACTGATTCATAAAACTGACCTTTAAATATTAGAAGAACAAAAAACTCCATTTTAGGGCAGTAGCTGGGATTATATAAAAGTGCTCAGGCCTTGCCTTGGACCTGGATGATATTTATATGCCAGTGTCAAAACTGTGATCCTGAACCCCCTGTGATCAGCTGAAAGGTCAAATGGCTGTTCTCTCCTTTGCTGTAATCCCTACCTGCTGATGTGCCTGCAGCAGGCTACCCCTGGCTGCAGAAAGATGGAAAGCAAGCAAGGAAACTTGTGGGTTGAGATAGACACAGTTTAGTAAGTGAAAGAAAGAAAAAGAAAAAAAACCGAAACAAAACAAGTGGTGTGAAGGTAATCATAGAGCAGTAGCTATTTTCCAAAAAGCAAAAAAACAAACCTCACTTGGGTTTTTTTTGCTGAGTACATGCTGTGCAGTGTGGGATATCCCCGGGGTTAGCTGGGGTCGGCTGTGCCAGTTTTGTCCAATTCCAGCCTCTGTCCACTCAGCCTACTCACTGGGAGGGCAGAACAGGAAAAAGAGAGAGCCTTGGTGCTGTGCAAACACTGTTAACAACAGCCAAAACACAGTCTGTTGTCAACACTGCTCTGGTCACAGATCCACAGTACAGGGCCCAACAGACTGCTCTCAGCACACTTAACTCCATCCCAACCAGAGACAGTGCAGCAAAAAACATCTGACGTACATAGGGAGGTAACTGTGCCTCTCCAAAAACTCTCACACTGTCCTTCTGCATGTAGTTACAGTGTTCAGGAACAGGAATATTTGGGCTTACCTTTTGGGAGATCCAAGCCCTCTTTGTGGACAGCACCCACAGGATGAGGACTGCAGGGTTTTCTGGTGAGAAGCCTTCATCACCTTCCCAGGCACTGTGCAGAAAACCTCCTCTTCTTTATAAGCACAAAAGCAAACTGTAAGGGATGATCCAAGTCATGCAGGTGCTGATCTGGGGCACAGGAGCCCACCCTGGGTTCCTGCAACTCTTTTCTTTTTAATCGAGAACAAATATCTAAGCAAGACACAGTAATGGTCATAGTACAAAGCTACATACCTTCTCTGACTACTAGATTATTCCATACAAAAGATTTGTGAATAGCTATCTCTCATTTTTCCTCAGAGGAAAGTGTCTGCCTGATGCTCCCAGCTGTGTATTGCAAGCACTGGCTGCACCTCCTCTGTAGCCTGAGCAGCCACCAAGGCTCATCTCAGGCAGCTGCCCTTTGCTAGCTCCAGGCAGCTCCCTGCTCAGCAAGCTCGAAATTTCAGACCCTGCTTGAGGTGTCTAACTCAACAGGCACCAGCCAAAGTTCAGTCCACAATCTGAAAAAGAATTATAGCCCTCTTGAGCAGCATCTCAGGCCAGGTGGGATATACACCCAGGCACCCATGTGTTCAGTCAACTTTGAAATCCAACCCTATGTTCAAGAGTGACCTAGCCCAATCAAGCCTGGTTCATAATCTCTTTTACTTGCAGGTATCATTTTAAAAAGTGAACTCTCTTCTATGCACTTCCTTGGAAGTTTTTGACTATGTTAACTCTTGTGAGATTTAAATTATTTCAAAGTTACTCCTGCCCTCCTGACTGCAGTTTTGCTTAATTTGGGCCACAGCAGATGTGGCTAAACCTCCTCCCAACCCAAACCCTGACATTAAGTAAAAACATCTACAGACATAGGTGTGACCAGAAGACAAAATGAGCAGTACAATGCACTTTCAAACCACCATGTAACTGAAGGACCTTATGATTATCCAGTGCCCCAAAGTCCAGTGACACTGACACGTGTGGTGCACATACCACCTCTAGTAGCTGTCCCAGGAAACAGGATGGTTTCTGAAGGACAGCGGCCATTAATAGTCACTCAGGCAACAATTTATTTAGAAAGTAGCTTTAAGTCATGGATTGAGAGTGAGAAATAGTATGATCCTTTTGTTGCATTAAGTAGCCCATAAAATGTAATACTGACCACTTTCAATAGTAGTAATTGAAATGCAAATATGAAATACAAATGTGTTTTTTTCTCTCCACAGACCTGAGAAGTGCCTGTTTTTCAAACTGAGGACTGACCCCCTTTAGATATCTACAGTCAGCACAGAGTTGCATGCTCCATGTCTTATTCCTTTTCTTCTAGAAAAACTCCTTTTACCTTCAGCTTGTTGTTTTATCCCCATTTTTCAGTTGCAACCACCTATTTTCCCTTGGTTTATGCATCCTTTGGACAGGGTCTAATTTTACAATTGTGAGTCATCTGTCACAGGAGAACTGTTCTATGATAGGAGCTCTCAAACATATGTGCAAAACCAAATAACTATGCAAATAACTATAAAAATGAGCAACAACAAAACCAAATAACCAAAATAATGTTTAAGCATTAAGGAATTGCTTCTGGATAATTTGGGCCAGATTAGGCATTTTACAGTCTGTCTTGAAGAAGGATTTGACATGAATACAACAGGGACTTTGCAATGTAGTAACTGATTGAACTTTTGTTCATCAGGCAATATTTCAGTGTTACAGGCAAAGTATTGCAGTCAGAGGAAAGCAAGTTACTTTTCTTGAAACAGAAGAAAAGAGAGACAATTAAAAAAAAAAGGAAATGGACTTTTGTGTCTTTAATCATCTGCATTTAGCCAACATTTATTCCTAACAAGTAAAATTTACTCTGGTAATAATCCCCTTAAATGCTGTGAAATAAATAAACTTTCAAATGGAGTGTCTCAAAATTTACCCTAAATTTACCCTAAATTAGGCTAATTGAAATTCTACATTTTGTTCAAGTAAAAAGAGGTGAAAGTGTCCTAAATTTCATTTTAAAAAATCCCACATTTGCGCAGGAGAAAATAATGTTGCTGCATGTTGACTGGAGAATGAAGAAAATTCTGTGAAGGAAAGACTCTTTGGCCCTATAATTAGACATGGGGATTTTAAAAAAATAACATTGCAGTATTTTTTAAAGCAAAAAGGGTGAAAAATACTTCTTTTTAAGCAAGATCAGTATTTTATTAACATAAAACACTCAAAAGGTCCTAAATGTTCTCATGGTCTCAGCCATGATAAGTTCCTGATAAATCCTGAGCCATTTATGCTACTCGTTACCAGTAATGTGTTTGTAGTTCTGATGGAGTCATAGAGATACCAGTAAAACCTCAGTGCTGCAACTCACATGGAGACAAAAACTACCAAACAGACTAAAGTAGTTCCCTGCTGCAGGCAAGGGAGAACCTGCGGAGGGTCATTCTGCAGGTGCATGTTGAGAAATTTGCCACAGGAAGGGGCAGGGAGGAATGAAGCAAATTCAAACATACAAAAATTATGTTCACTGTATGTATAATACTCATGCAACAGCCTTTTGCATTTGTAATACAGACTGCCTTGGGGCAGCTAGAGGAAGAGTTTTGCAAGGAATTAAATTGTTCTTTTAAGAGACAAAAAATTATACATGAATTATAAAGAGCATTGAGAAGACAGAAATCAGTTACCTGTTCATGTTTCACATGCTCCAGAGACATATCACTGCAGTATAGATTTAACCACTTAACCAAAATTCTCTATAGCCATAGCAACTGCACAAGCATACCTCTCCTGCTAAATCCACAGCTGAAAATAAACATATCTTGTCATTCTTCTAAAATTTGCATCTTTGCATTTATGTCCTTTAGTATTTCCATAATAAACTAACATGACAGTTAAAAAAATTCATTAGCTATGTGTGCATCTAAATATTGAGTAAAGCGTGTGTGTGTGTAGGTGGTTTTTGTTTAGTTGTTTAGTTGTTTGTTTTTTCAAATAGTTTTTGGGGCATGTTTGTAAAGAAAACCTGAAACCTGATTTGGCAACCCTGATTATAGGTTCTATGAATTTTAATGAGTTTGGATAGGTCCAAAAGGACATGACCATCTTTTAATCTGTAGGAATTATTTGTGAGATAATCCTCTTTTTGCTGAAAACACTGAAACATCTGGTAATCAAATGGTAAAAGTAGAAATCATCTCAGTTTTTGTTTCAGGGATTTATAAATCAGTATGATTTCACCTGAGTAAAATAAGGAGTGCTGTTTGAACTCTCAAGAGCAATCAGAAGTAGAGAGGCCAAGAGAGCTGAGCTCTGTTGTTATAGTAGCTACACCAGTGGTGTTTAGCAACTATTTCACCAGCAATAGAGATCTTGGATAGGCGCCCCTGGGTTTTAATTCCTAATGAGCTGAATTCAATAAGTGCCCTATTCTAATGTAACCAAAACAGTGGATGCAGGAATTCAGTTTCCAGCTTTTCATTCCCTCGGCAGGAAACCATTGTTCTTTTTTCCAAATAGCTGAAAAAAAATCAGGAAAATATTCAGAGAATGAAAATGTTTGAGGTAGAGAAGAGGGCAATCATTTACACATGTGCATTGAAAAGTTTTGAAAATTAGTTTTGCTCTGTTTGCACTTGTATTTCTTCTCCACTTATTATTGCTCTCTATTGCTCTCTAACAGTAAACTTTGTTCAACTCTGTCAGAGCCAACAGAAAAACAGTAGAATATCACCCAGCAGATTCAAACAGCAGGAAAACAGCTTTGCCAAAAAATAAGTAGGTAAATCAATTACTTTTTAAATCACTGATAAGTAATATAAATAAAAGTTTTATTATTGATGTGTCCACGATATTATCAGACACTCTACTCTAGTACACTCATGTGGTTTGAACAGCTTGGTCACTGAACAGGAAGCCATTCAGCTTCACCCTGTGCTCAAAAGCTGCTGCTAACCTAAATTATTTTTTAATTGTAAGAGTGGGCTAGTTGAAACTCAGAGGTTTGTGGTGGTATTTCCCAAACTTTAGGCAATTCCAAGAGTGGATGCTTAGATATAGATAAAATGTGTGCATTAATGCAGTCTTAATGTGACCCCTGGACAAATCTTCACTGCAAAATAACTTTTGATGTTGCTTCTGAATACTAGGTACAGCTACTGCAATGATCCACAAATGTTGCTGGACAGGCTGATACAGAGCTACTGTCCAGTGGGTAAAGGGGGTCATGGTGAGTGCACCAACACCAGAGGAAGGCTCAAATGGTTCTTCCACACCCAGTATATCTCACATATTCTCCATGGCAGAGTAATAGCAAGATGGAAGAATACCACAGCAGGACTAGGGGAAGTGTTATACTTATTTGGCAGAATGGGAAGGGAGCCTTGTGGAGTGGCACAGCTGCATGTGGAAAGAGAGTTTTAGCTCCTGTCTCCCTAAGGAAAGTCATCCCTCCAACAACACATTGAATATGCTAAAGCATCAATAAGGCTGTTACAATATTTATGTCTAAAATGAAAGTTTGTAAAATGTGTAGAGCTCTCTGCAACAAACTTGGAGCTGTAAGTGAACAAAAATGGAAGGTTTGACCCAAAATTGTTGAATTTCCAAATCTGCCAAGTCATTTCTCAAATGTACTTATTATCCTTGCAACTTTTACTCATTAATTTAAACTGGACCCTTTGAGAAGTTTCAAAGAACAATGACAATTTCTAACATTTAATTAAGTGGATTTTTTTTAATGTATTTAGATCTTGCCCAAACCTACACGAAGTGATGAATCCGAATATACATCCAAAAGGTAAAATTCTTTCACTGCTGAAAATGGAAGTACTATATAGCATTCCTGTGTAGCCTACTTCTTACTCAGAGCCAGTAAAATCTGTTACAGATCTGAACATTTTAATATCATAAAAATAAAATGAATTGGTAGAAAAAATCCACTAAGGGGATACCCACTAATGCAGAAAACAAAAAGGTGTTTACTTCCACTTCCCAAAAACTGTTTGACTTCATGATGGTATACACTGCAAAAAGTGTATAGGAATAAGTAATTCTCTTGATGCAGACTGAAAACATTACGTTGGCTGATGGCTTCCAGAAAGCAACTGAGGGAACTTTCTTTTTCCCTCTGCTGCTACCTTTGAAGGTGTCTCCTCTTTTTGCTGTTTGCTGTTCCAAAACAAGACAATGACATAGGATCTCTAAATCAGTTTCCATGACAGATTATGGTCAGTAGCAAACGTGTTTAAACTACATCAATTTCAAAAATAAAACACTTCACTTACTTAAATTGTTCATAAATTACACTGCAGTTCACCACTGTAGCTGAGCCAAGATATTTAATGCAAAGCATATAAAATTACCTAACTAAAAAGTGGCAAACTAGCCAGATAAATTTATTTGATGTACCATATGTTTATAGTGTTATGTGAAATTTGCTTAAATGCATTAAATATCTATGTAATATAGAAGATTTAGATTTAGGGCTGAAAAATGCAGTCCTGGGAAAAATAAAACTCATCTAACTGGAAATCTCTTATTGTCTGTGGATAGCTGGCCTTAGCCCATATGCCCACCATAATTGGTATTTATTCACATGCCTTTTTCACATCTCTGAAGTGAAATCTGCCTAATCTTTTACTTGGTACTCTAATTAAACTCATTTTATTCAGGAAGCTTGTTTATCTAGCCCCTATATAGGCTTAAGGAAGATGCCTGTATACTTGAACAGGACAAGATTTTGCATCATAATTTTGGGAAAGACAGTAAAAAGTGACTGAAAATGTCTACACAGCTCTTCCTTGCAGCATTTCCAGCTTCAGGGTGTTTTTCTACTGATCCCTGTCAGGATCAGAGGGTTTATTAAATCACAACCCGCAATTCTTTATAATTTTCTACCACTGGCTGAAACACCACAGTGACTAAAAAACCACTGTGCATTCATAGATTCAGAGAAGCCAATGGAAACAGATTTACCTTCTGCTTTCCCACTTAAAGGGTTATGTTTTTGATGTTGGATTTTTGTGTACAAATTCCTAACCTGTGACCCTTTTAAACAAAACTTTTTTAGGTCACCATGAAAGGTCAATGTTTCCACAAAATTCACATACTGTTTTGCAAATCAAAAAGAAGATAATTTTTTCCATTTTGTCCTTTGACATCAGCCATTCTCTGTCAACTGGCAGAAACACACCCACATGTACGCCACAGAAATATAACACCTTAATATTACCGTAAGTGATAGTCTCTATTTATCATTTTCACAGGCTATGCAGCAAAGCAATGAAAAATTTTCAGGCTGAACAAAATATGTGAGCCCCTGTAGCTTGAGGAGACTTTAGTCTGTGCCAGTTTAAAATCTTTAGCTTGTAGTGAAAAAAATCATGCCAGAAGGTCCAGCTGATTGCAGCTACCTGGCACAAAGATTCTGCTCTCTTTCATCCTTGTTCAACAACCAGTGCAGCAAAAGCCAGAAAATTTGAAGATGTCTCTGCTCATTGCTGGTGGGTTGGGCTAAGATGACCTTTAAAGGTCCTTATCAACCCAAACCCAGCCTATGGTTCTATAATAAATTGGATGGTGTAGCAAGATAGATAGATAGATAGATATAGATATAGATAGATAGATATAGATAGATAGATATAGATAGATAGAGAGAAAGAGAGAGAAAGGGAGAGAAAGAGAGAGAAAGAGAGAGAGAGATAGTAAACAACCAAAATAGTCTCCCCTTACGTGTTTTTCTTCTACAACAGTACTCATCTGACACCTGGACAGTGCACAGGACTTCTCATTCTGAAGGCTTGATCTGTACAGCAAGGCTGACAGAGTGAAATATTCATTATGGAAATTATATTCTTAAATAACAGGAAGAATGGTTTCTCACTGGTTTGCACTCCTCAGCTAGCGCAGAGCAAATATTTGGGCGTTAGCAGAGGGCGGACCCACGGAAAAGCAGCACCAGTGCTGCTCCCTTCACTGGTCCAGTGCTAAGGAGGCCTAAGGAGAAAGAAGGCAGATTCATCTCAACTCCAGTGATTCATGCATAACAGAAGAGATGATAAACTGACCTGGACATCAAATTGTAAACTGATATTGGATAGCAATACATCACCCCAAAGGCTTGTGTCAAACAGTCCCCTTTTAGCATTAGGCCATGAAATATATGGGCAATAGCATTGACATTTACCCCTGTTATTCATTTTTTATTGTTGAGGATAAAACAACTACAGGGGTTTTTTATGAACAGAAGTACAAAGGCTGCAAATTAAGATGCTGCTTTTTTTATTATTATCCTGGTACCACCTTTAACTGGGCTTACTTCTGATAAGCACCAGTACAACTAAACAGAAAATCAGACAAGTAGCTTGCATGAATAAGTCACCTTCCCTGTCGCCCATGAATGATCCTCCAAGCAGAGAGAGATTAAGGTACTACATATATTGAATAAATGAACATTCAATGCCATCTGCTGGGGTATACAAAAATATGCAATACTGGGCTCACAGAACGAGAGAGCAACAAATGCGAAGACGGTGTTTAGGTAGAAACTTACTTCTTCCAAAACACAGCAATTAAGGGAGAGTTGTGGGATGCTGGCTGTCCTTAATACCCTTCAGCCGTGGGGTACAATCCCTGGACAAGAAGCAGTTCTGGTTTTAACTCCCTCCTTAGCATAAAAGTATTTCAGTGCACAATTATCCCTTTTTGTCTAAGCATTACAACATGCTGTAATTATTTGTTATTCATTGGTCTTGGTAGGAGGACTTTCATGCTCTGCTTTTGAAATCAGCCATGATGTAGCCAGAGATGCAAGAATTGTGAGATTACAGGCAGCCTAAGAAAGGATTGAAACAGTCCAGAACAAGAGCAGATACTGGGCAAGGCCATACCATGCTGTTTTGCATTAACGAGTCACTGGATTAAATGTTTAAACCAGGTGAAGTGCAGAAGTTGAGAGTCTCTGTTCTCCAGCTCTTTGGCCCTGTAGCTCATGCTCTCCTGGCTATACCATGAGACAGGTTCATGGGCAGACAAACACCACCAAGAATAGTTTATAGCCTTGCAGCTGGAGTGTTCTCAGATTTGGGATTTTCTTCTGCTATGAAGAGAAAAAAGCAAGTTTCTATTCACAGAGGGATTTCCAGACCAGGAATCCCACAGCTCTCAAAGGTCTGCACCAAGAAGCAAAACTCAGGAGAGAGAAAAGTTCAAGTACATCCTTCTTTTGGTGTTTTTGGTGGGAGGGCTTAGACATGTGAATCCCATTTCCACACAGATACTTCCTCATGCATTGTATGGGTCCACAAACTCATAGGTAGACCTGCTTCACATCCTTTTTCCAGTATCTCTAAAATACTGTAAATAAATACTCCAAGATCTGCACTTGGCAGACTTTTATTCCTTTATATAAGTTATTAGCTATTGTATAATTTACTACAGAATGGGACCTGCTGACAGCTTTTCTCCATTTCATACAGAAAAGAGATCTGCTCCTGCTAACACCCATCATTCTGTAAGTACCATGTGTTCTTCCTAAAATTTTACTTTTTTTTCACTTCCTAATGTATGGTAATATCATCAGTGTTATAATACTAACAAAAGATGCAGTCATCACTGGTTTTTAATGCAAAATAAGGCATGAGGATTGTGAAATATAGATGAGAACTTTTACTTTTTTTTAGTGGGATCTAGACTCGCCAATTCTCCGTTTATGGACTAAATCTAAAATACACCTTTATCATAAAAGTAGGTAAAAATGACAGGAGTCAAGCTGAACAAGGATGTAAGTCATAAATCTCAAGATTAAACATGTAAGCAATACAAATGAAAGTTGAAATGCAAACAGTGCACATTTCAATGTCTTTTCATTTGTATCTGAAATCCGGGTTTGAGTTTCAGTTCAGGTATGTAAGAAAAGAGTGTAAATACCTTTTAAAAGTGTAAATACCTTTTTGCCACAGAAAGACGAAAATAAAGCACAGGTTTATGTTTTAATAAGCAAGCTGGACAAATAAAGGATGACTAAAGAAGTTTGATGCAATCAATACTTTGCTTTAGATTTCACAGAATGACTAATAACAATCAGATCCTCTATGGGATTAATATCAAGCAGAAGGCAAAAACAGCGCAGAGGAGAATGGGGAAAGAGTGGTCAGGAAGTTATTTACTTATGCCAAGACACTTAAAGAATTATTTAAGAAATTTCTGAAATATTAATTTATTATTCTTTGGGAATTCTCCAGAGTCCTGAGTTCCTAAAATTATGGAAAAAAAACAGTGGTAACTGCAGTTTCTTCCAAGAAAGAAAGAAAATCCTGAGGATTTATTTGCTACCTGGAGAATTATTAAACAAAGTCAACCTGAAAGCATATTTTGGAAATAATAGGTCTGATTATGTAAAAAATTGTTAATGTGAACATGAAGAACATCTCATCAACTCCTCAAACTAAAAGTAATTTCCTTTTCAGCACACACATGACTACAATAATGAGAAAGAAAACAGTAAATGTGATATATATTGATTTTTATTAGGCCTTTGCTATTTCCCAGAAGACAGTCCCACAAGTACATGCCTGGTCTAGATGAAAATGCATTTCATTTAGATGAAAGTGCTTGCACAACTGATTGAAAACATAGCCAGTCTCAGCCTAGTTGACAGTAGTCTGCTGCTGAACTGTAAAGAGCTGTGTAGAGAAGAGCCTGAAAACCCAGGTGCCCTGCAGGGGTCTGTCTAGGGTGTGGTGACATTTTTATGTACTGTCATAAAGACAAACCTCACCCTACGACATACTGTAAAGAACATTTCTTGGAGGTCTGCCTCATGTTTTAACAAAGATGTGTACAACCTCGAGCTCACAGGAAAGTAACACTGAGGATATTGAGATTCATAGTCTTTTAAGTTGGTTGACATCCAGGAAAGATTTAAATAAGTATTTGCTTAGTGAGAAGAATAAAAAGAAATAATTATAGGCATTAGCATAATAAAGTTTGAAATAAAGTGGATAGTAATGAATTTTTTTAGTGTCCTTGGAGAGTAAAACTGATTTAAATTTTAGCACTCAAGAGAAAAAGCATGAACTGAAAGGGCAGTTAACTGGTAGAAGAAGATACGTCAGGAAGCAATTGATTCCCCAAAAAAAAGCAAACATCAGGGAATAAATGTGAGAATAAAATAAATTTGAAAATCAAAGAAACATCAAAGAAGATCCAAGTGCATGGATCTGTCGGTAACAAAATATGACTCCTAGAGGCATGGGGTACCCTCAGCTGAGTTTCCTCAGCAGCAGTGTCAGCTCTGTGCTAAAGGAAGCCAGCAGTTATGTTTCAGTGAGTAAACAGTCAGGATGAAGGGTGGAGCAGCACTCCAGAACACAAGCTTGAACAAACCTATACAGGTGTATAGACACATCCAGAGACATCCTGAGCCACTCTCAACACTGTATTTCCACCAACTCCATGTGCTCACTATCACATCCACTTGGACTGCACATTTGTTAGCACGAATTCCCCAAAACATTGTATGTTTTTAGTTTGAAGCATGACATTTGTGATGAGCTAGTTAATATATTCTTGCAAGTAACATATGTAAACAGTCAGTACAATCCAAATACCACATGGACAATATTACAATGAAAGATACAGTTTCAAATGTCTGCAATGATCATAAATTAAACACTCTCATTATATTTTCGAGAGCAGAGAGGCAAAATTCAGAGAGACATATAAGCTGTCTCCCAAATGGCTATTTCATGAATCTAAATTAAAAATTTAGGTACTCAAATAATTTCCTCAACTACTTTCCAACCCTTCAGTTTCCATCAAAAAATTTTCCATGCACTAAACTATCTGGTTATGGCAATTGTATATTTCCACACTGAAATCAATCTTGAACTTACATTTATTTGTATTCTCTGTATATCTCTTCTTCTATCCAGAGCAAATACTTGACAATGAAGGGCAAGAGTGACTTTCAGTTTTCCTCCAAGCTATCTGAGGAGGAAGAAAATGTGTACGAGACTGTAAGTTCTTCAATGCTGGAGGCCATTCATTCCTTGAGAATCCTTCCTGCCAAACCTCTACAAGAATCTGAATATGCAGGTAACATTTTCTGTCTGTGGAAACTGAGAAAAAGTTATATACAGTTATATACAAACAGTACAGACTTACAGTTTTCAGTCCAGATTTATTTCTTTTTAATTAAATGTTTCAACTGGAAAATAACACTGGTAGGCAGAAACATGAGAGGAGCTTGGTCTGCTTCTTCATATGCAACAGTTACCCTGATTTTCATTAGATTGTGCTAAATTAATAATTACACACTACTTTTCAATTTTAGCATTACCTTCATGGGCTAAATTCTATTATCCCATTCCACATGGAAAGTGCAAAAAACTGGTTGATCAAACCCACAGGCATTTCAGAAAATCTCACTGCTATTTAAATCTAAAAACCTTTAAGATGAAAACATATTAAAAAATACACTAAAAATTCCTCCAGATAATAATGTAGTATTCTTTCTAAAGGTGTTCTCTAATGCTTTACGTGTCAGTAATAAGCAATTACTTTTGAGTGTATTTCTCAAGCATTCTTAACCTTGTAAGGCAGCTGCATTAATCACCTTTTGGTTTACTAATGTTATTCTAAGTCACATTTAATGTCTAAACATACAGAGCTAATAATATCCCATTTATGGAAATGAAATGTCATCCTAGCTGTGCATTGCTCCAACCCAATGTAAGCACTCTAGATGTTTTAAATAGTTAAAAAAATGAGGAGGGAGTCCTAGATGAGAAAGACTGGAAACCATAAAGCAGATAGTTTGCTCCAGTTCACACCAAAGTCAGCAAAGACATTTTCTATTCATTTTTTGGGGAGTTTATTTGATGTCTAAACAAATAGATGTCTTTTAAAGTGAGTAAATTCATCAGTGTGTGATAGGATCACATTCAGTCTGAACAACCAGATAGTCTACTACAAGTTCTAAGACTTGTCCATTTTATTTGGAAACCTGAAGTGAATTCCAAATACAGTTTTTATCTTGGTTAGTAGTAAAAACTTTCATTTAGCAGTCAGCATCTTACGTTGTAAATGTAAGATTGTCCTGAAATAGCCAAAAGACATAGTTTTTGGTTTGTCATTTCAGGTAAAACACAATAAACAAAAACCCCCTGCTTTTTGCCTGTGTATTATGCCCAGTAACTATAATGTGGCAAGATAAAGAGCAAGGAAAGGACTGAAAATATATTTCATTAAAAGGGTAAAATTCAATGCTAACATTTTGCCATCCTTTCTAGACAAATACCAGTGCTCTTGAGATGCAAAAGTAATGACTGAGAAACACATTAGTATACAACATGAGCATTTCTTTTAGATGGCCAGGGATGCAGTTTTTATTGAAAGCTAAAATAAAAATTAAAATACTGCCTAGAGAATAAAACCCCTACAACCCTCACAAAATCAGAACAACACAATGGCATTGCCAAGAGCAAATTTCAAATTAAAAACAAATTCAGTAATCTAACCACAGTTAAGGTCAAATGTCTGCCTTAACTGTTTACCAGCTTTTTAAGGCTTTTATTTATAACCACAGTGGGGATGTTAACCATAAGGCTATTACTAGGGTCATGCTTATGTCCTCAATACAGCTGCTAAAATGGTTGCTAAGTTCTGGGGGGGGGGAGAGAAATTATATAAGTGGTGAGACCTGACCTGAAAAACACATTTTGAACATTAAAACTCCTCCATCTTCAAACATCATATTACTATATTATACATGCTAGATTTTTCTTCCTCTTTTGCAGATAAACGTTGCTTAAGGCCTTCAAGTACCACTTCCCCAACGAGCGAGAACCCATCTCAGCCCCTGCAACACTCAGCTGTAAGTAAAGACACTAAACCTTATGCACAAACAGATTTCCCCTTTTCTATAATATCCCCCAAAGTGCAGTCTATTTAAAGTCTTAGCCACATCACATTCATTTGCACCAGGCAGCCCAGGTTCCTGTGAGCTGTTCCTGTTTCACTTTGCATGGATGCCCTTGCCTCTTGCTTTCACTCGTTGACTGCTGGGGTTCTACTGAGTCTTAGAGGCATCCTAGCCAGGAGCAGCACCCTTTCTACTGGCCATAGCTTCAAGAATGATGGCTAACATCATATCTTTATTTTGATTTGTTAACAGATTCACACATTTGATCCAGAGAGGACAACAGTGCCAAATGTAAGAGGTATAATAAAGAAAAAAAAAATACTACCCATTTCTGCAAATAGAAATAGTAATTGCTACTTCCATATTTACCTTTTGAACATAATACAGAGATTACATGTGATAGAATAGCCATGGTTTTCATAACAGCAGCTGCTTTCCAAAACAATAATCCTTTTAACTATCACCAAAGTAATTATTTTAAGAAGGAGATACATTTTATCTCAGGAGTTCCCTGTTCCTACAGGGGGAGGAAAAAAAGTCCTTCAGTTTAAAAATCAGATCTTCCTTTTCACTATATTGTAAGGACACAAGGGACAGGGAGAAGCCAATGTCTCCTGAATTCTTCCACCAAAAGGCTGTAAAACCCCTGCTGTGCTCTACTTCTAATAATGTAGAAGTAAACTTTTTTACTCCCTATTCTTCTCAGGCTTTTTTCATTACTATATTTTAAAACATAATCTAATAACTATTTTTAACTAGTAATACCAACTTTAGCAGTTCCCACTAGGGATTCACATCCTAGGGTGACTACTTACAAAGGCTGTCTGACAATGTTTACCAATTCAGAATATGCTAATTGTATGGTACATCACCTAGCATATTTTTTTCTCTGCTGCTTTACCTTTAACCCTAAATTTTCTTTGAAATCCTTTAATTTTGAATCAAAAATGGGCCTTTATTTTTGTTCTGTTTCTTGTGGTGAAATCAGAGACACGAACCAAATGAAGTGTCCAACTATTAAATCCTGATTGACCGTTTTACTCAGTTGTAAGATTGTTCTATACACTTTTTTATATTTAATTTACTTTGGATGTAGCAGCACATCCAAAGTAAATTAATTTATATTTAATTTACTTTGGATGTAGCAGCACATCATGAAGTCCGCTACTGAAGGATTAAATATCTGATTATCTTTGAAAAGAAATGGTATTTTTATCTTATCATTTTCAAATCTTTGAACCATAGGATAATGTGGTCAAAAAAGACTGCAATTGCCAAGCCAAGAAAATGTGACCCTTTTGTGTTTGCTGATTTTTAGAAAGTATTGCAATTTGAGCAGCCAGAAAAATAACTCAAAGAATTCCTTGTAAAAAAATTGGGGGTTTTTTTCCTCTTATTTCACACTATAATGCAAAATGTAGAGTGAAATAATTCCTACAGATGATGAGAAAGTAACCACTACATAGTTTGAAAATGAAAGGTTAGATAGATTCTTGTGAGCAAACCCTCATGTAGCCTGGAAAAAAGCTGAATCAAAATAAAATCGAGTAAGCTAGCTTCAAAATCTGCAGAAATCAGTAGGCAAGGACAGTCTGACAGTTTATCTAAAGCTTTGAATTCCACCAGGATTTAGTAGACAGGATTTACATCCCCACATGTGACGTGTGCTGATGTTAAGATGAACCAAAGCCAGTGCAGGAAGGTAAATCAAATTCTGGTGTTTGAGAATGCAACTGCTATTTTTAGTGCTTCCTGAGTGAATAGTGCTTATAGAGGATACTATTATTTTTAGATAATAGCTACACTGTTTTTAAATATAGCCTAACATCTTTTCTCATGCCCAGTGCTATTAAGTTGCCTTGCCACAAGATGGCATGAATAGCACAGAAGACTAGAAGACTTTTTTCAGCAGTATTTTCTAGAAATGTTAAATATTTAAGGTATCATTATATTATTCAGAGCAATTTGTTATGGTTTAGTTGAAGGAGAGCTTGAGATCCGTTGCATGTCCTTTGCATTAATTAAGATTTCAGCATGTAGAACTTAGGAAAATAATTTCAATATAGCAAAAATAAATCAAGATTTTTTTTATTAGTAGTAAGATGTTAAATTAAATAATCAGTCATATTTTGGCATATTTTTAAAAAAATATAACTGATTTCATTGGTTTTCAGTATTTTTATAAATTTCTATGAAAAAATAAAAACAGACAAAAAATGCATCCCTAACTCAATAAGCATATAATATGTATATAAAGTCTCTGAAAAATATTTAAATTTACAATACTTGAATAAATATCACCCTCAAGGGTTTCATTCCGAAAGCAGGAGCAGAGTTCTGGAGGTAGAGCCAGGGAAAGGCAAGGAATGGGGTTGGACTGCCCATAATAATAACAACAATACCAGAATAAAGCTGTAACTTCATTTGTGAATTATATGGGCAGCACTCTACTAAGAATTATTTGTAATTATTTTTAGGAGGAAGAATGAAAATACATGGATACCAGGTGAGCAGAATCTCTCACCAATTAAAAATTTTACTGGTTATTTTGCAATGTAATAGATTTCTAAAAGCAAGCTGCCATTTTGCTAGCACTAGCTAAAGGAAAAGAGAACTCCTGTCTGCATTATCTCACTCACTTGCATTTACAGGAGAATGTCTTCTATTCCTCAGTGATTTTAAAATGGCATGTTATAGCATGATGTTTTGTGCTGTAGAACACACAAACCCTTTTGACTCTTGACAAAGGCATGTCTACTTAAATCTAAATTCTTTGCATTTCTCTCTAGCAAAACCAATGGGGGGGGGGGAAAAACCTTACAGAGATTTTTGTTTCCTCTCTTTTCCAGGAGCCTACACCTCCCCCACGGTAAGATCACATCAGAGATCACTTACCTGTGGTCCCCGGGGAACTCAGTGCTAATGAATGCTCACATCCATCTGTGCTGCTCATGGTAATGAGGTGACTGGAAGTGAGCCAGCAGCCTTTTACTGCTGCCTCTCTTTGGACTTACAGGTTCTGATGTGAAATTAGGGAGAACAAAGCCTGAGCTCTAAGTATTCATAGCAGGAGCTCTGGCCTGCATCTTCAAAACCAACTTGGCTGTGCCTATGGATGCAAGTCAAAAGCCTAGAAATACTGAATCTGGTTCAACCCCGACATAAACTGCTGGGGAAAAAACATTCCACCAATTTTATTGGTGCCTTAGGCTCTGTTCTCTGTGATAATATTGACTTCATTCTCATTTAAATCTATTTGCCAGTGCTTTTTGCTACACATCTAAATCATGTATAGAAATCAACTGAAATATTTCCACTTACTCTCACAGAGGATAGACCAAGGTCAATACCACAAATGTATTTTTCTATGATATGCCCACAAATAAAAAATTAATCGCTTCTTGATTTGGTCAACCTCAAATAACAATTGCTATAATTTTAAAAAATCCTTTCAAAAGGTCATCTAGAAATGACAAGTTTATTCCTCTATGCCTACACTGATTGCTCTAAAAGACATAAATAATTTTAAAATATGATTAGCATTACATATTTAGATTTGACTCTAAAAAATATGAAATAGCATTAAAGGGTAGTAAAATTTCACAAATTCAAAACTGCAATAATACAGGAATAAGAACATTCTCAATCATTATTCTACAAAATTTCACTATTTGTTTCTCTTTGTATTATGACAGCCAGAATGGTGCTTATTCCTCTCACTTGACTTAATTTGGGAATGCACTGTGCAAACACACAAGGCTCCCTCCCCAGGAGCCCACCACTGAAGGCACTTTTGCCAGGCACCTTGGATGCACCTCCAGTTTTGTCCAGCCAACCTCTCCATGCTACAGCTTCCAACTGGAGCTGGGCTGTGACTGCCTGGTGTCAGAGCACAGACAGGGAGTGCCCACATCCATCAGAAAACACCAGGCCCATGTTACCTGTGAGCTCTCTGGGATGAAGAACATTTTTTCCTCTGTGTCTGAAACTGCGGTGTGTTCCCTGGCTGGACCACAGACGCAGCCATTCCCACCAGAAATATCCACACTGCAGAGCTGTACTTGGCACACACCGTGAGGCACACAAAAGCAGAATTTAGTGGCACACAACACAGTGCAGTCTTGCAAATGAAGAATATTATCCAATATTACTATTGCTATAGAAGGGGCCTGAAGAATTCCTGGATCTGAGCTTGGCTCGGCACAAATAAATCAAAATACTCTCAGAAAATTCCAGTCTCTTGTTTCTAGAACTTGCGCTTAAAGCACAGTCCCTGCACCTCCTTTATTCCCTAATAGCTCTTCAGGTTCTTCTTTGACTTCTCTAGGCCTCTGAAGATGCTGCCAAAGCAGTATCAGCCTCTTCCTCCAGAGCCAAGAATAAGCAGCCAGGTCTTTCACAAGAGGAACACTCTCAGCCAAGATCCCACCTTTCCAATATCAGCAAAAGTCACAAGGTACAGTGCATTCCTCATCTTCATTTCCTGAGAATCAAAACACTCTCCCTGCTCAAACCACAAAATTTTACTTCCATCACCTCTGCTTTTACTTAAGAAAGTTATTCTTTAGACAACTGTGAATAATTGAGAGAAGAGTATTTAGTGTAATGTGATGCTGGCACATTTTTTTATAAAACAAGAACTGACAAATTAATGGTAAAGAAGTAAAGGAGTAGAAAAGTAGACAGAACTTTCACGAACACTTTAAGATTTGTCCTACTTTTTTCCTTAATAATACTTAGAGGTCTTGCAACCACTTCTGAGTACAAAAATGCAATTTACTTGGCACAGTGAGTGAATCAAGTGATGGGGAAACACACTGACTGCACCAGAGATACAGAAACACACTCCACAACCCAAAGACATTACACTCAGCAAAAGAAATGTCTCATCTGCAGGCAGAAGTCTGGCTTCAGCCCAAGAGATCAATGAATCCAGGCTACAAATCACTTCTTGCCCTTTCTGTTTTGCACTCCCCAGCCACAGTACGCCCAGTCATTCAGCTTCCTGACATGGCAGTGAGGATAAGACACCTGAAGCACAAACCCCTTCTGCCCAGCTGTGACCCAGCACATGCTTATGGCAGGTTATGAGTGATTCTTCCCCTGTACTGGGCACTGGTGAGGGCACACCTTGAGTGCTGTGTCCAGCTCTGGCCCTCAGTTTAGGAAGGACCTTGAGACGCTTGAGTGCATTCAGAGGAGGCAACGAGGCTGGAGAGGGGCTTGGAACACAAACCCTGTGAGGAACAGCTGAGGGAGCTGGGGGTGTTTAGCCTGGAGGAAATGAGACCCAGAGGTGACCTTATCACTCTCTACAACTCCCTGTAAGGTGTTTGTGGTCAAGTGGGGTTGGTCTCTTTCTCCAGGCAGCAACTGACAGAACAAGAGGACACAGTCTCAAGCTGCATAAAGGGAAATACAGGTTGGATGTTAGGAAAAAGTTTTTTACAGAAAAGAGTGATAAAGTACTGGAATGGTCTGCCCAGGGAGGCGGTGGGGTCACCATCCCTGGATGTGTTTAAAAAAAGACTGGATGTGGCACTCAGTGCCATGGTTTCGTTGAGGTGTTAGGGCATGGGTTGGACTTGATGATCTTGAAGGTCTCTTCCAACCTTGCGATCCTGTGATTCTGGGAGTCTGGTTGCTTTTTCCACACAACACGAACACGCTCTGCTCACTGCCATGTAAGCAGATGTGCATGTGCTCTTGCTGTCTGACCAAAATGCACATTCATAATGGGGATAGTGTTGGACACATGTTGGGAAGAGGAATGACACAAACCCAGGGGCCACAGGGTATGATGCTCAAATGACTCTTGACAAAAACCTATAGCAGCCAGAAGCTGTGTCAATCTTGTCCATCCTCCCTTAAATTATTTCAGTTTCAGCTCATTAGCATGGAATTTTGCTTCATTTTACAGAGGTCACTTAAAATGCCTTGGGGGGAAAATAATTCCGTCAGAATCAAGGAAATAATCTTTTGCTTAAAGTTAAGCATATACTTAATGACTGAGCTCTAACAATGGGTTGTTGGGGTGTGGGTTTTTTCCTGAATAGTGCCTAAATTTTTTCATCGATCAGGTTTCGAAAGCTGTCAGTTGCTAAGACATTTTATTAATATAAAGTAGCTTCATATTCAGATGTAGGACCTGACATGGAGCTGCAAAGTTCCCAATCCCACAACTGATCCCCTCCCTTGTTAGAGCAGCACATATTGAAAGCTTTGTGAGAAATGTTATAATCTGTGTTGCCAGCAGATATCAGTATACAGAGCACTGGGATTTAAAAGGTCCTATTATAAAGCCAAATTCTGTAATAGAAATACATGTCATGTCTATTATACTAGGGGGTTTTATCCCATGAGTAAGACAGAAGAGGCACAGAATAACACCACACAATATCTGGGGAAGGCACTTGACAAATTTCCCACAAGCACTTCACTCAAAATATTTCTCACCCATCCTCAGACCAGTTACAGCTTTTTAAGGAGAAAACACACATATGAGTTGCAGAGGGAAGGAATATGGCACTACAGCTTAAAGTCCTTTGCTAGACTGTAAGCAAAGCTGTCCAACCACAGATGTGATTTGGGAGTGCAAGTCTTGTTTTCCAACAAAATTTGGAAGAGTTATAAAATTTAACACATCATTATTTATACACTCTAAAAAATAGCTTCATTAAAAAAAAAAAAAAAAAAAAAAAAGGCAAGTGCAAGGTCCTGGAATGTATCTTGGAAGCTGTGGTGTGATTGAAACTTTTATATGCCCGTGGTAAGCAGGCCATGCAAGGGCCATGTCCCTTGGAGGTGGAGGCCAGCCCTGCATCTTTAATGTCACAGAACTTTACCACGCACTCAATGTCCTGAATATGGGCTTTCAATAAAAAATGGCCCTGGAGATCAAGCTAATAAATTAAAGAAACTAACACAAAAACAACTATCCAAAGCAAAACAGTTCCTCTCCTTTCTCCTAGCCTTCTTGAATAATACAGGTAATTTCCAAATTTCTTGCCTCAGGCTGATGTTTTCAACACAGACATGAGAAAGAGAGCCCTTGTCACTGTTGAAAAATAGCTCCCAGGGTTTCCTATACCAGATCCTCCTTTTGTCTTCTGACTGATTTAGCAAAATATCTCACTCTCATATTTTTTCAGTCGTATCTTTTTCAGAGATAGGCTAAACAAGGACTAAATCTCAAAGCCTTCCAAAAACTACTAGATGCTTATTCACACCTCATGTTGCTAAATAGCTTGTAAAATCTGGTCCTCTGTCTCTTGTATTAGGAGATACATGCTGCTAAAAAGCACCAACTTTCATCATAACCAAAACATCTACCAAAAGATGTCAGGTTCAATACTGCGTCTATTTTTTTTTTTGTGGAGCGAGAATATTTCCTTCCCAGGAAAGGATGATACTCCTTGTTGATCAGGCATATCAGGAGAAGGCAGAAAAATACCTTAACACCTACTTAATCAGGGCCATGGGAACATTCTCCACTCACCTTTCCCTGGTTTGCACCTCCTTTCCTCTACTCTTTCTATTTCAGCTCTGTGAGTGTTTCATTTTTTAAATTTTTTAAAGTCTTCAAGGAATTACTTCCATTTATACTGGCTTTATAGTGTGTAATAAGACCTTTTGGTCTTATTACACACTATAAATGCTGAAGTTGATACTCTTCTTTTTTTTCCTCCTCCCAGCAGAAATACTTAACAAAGTTGTTTTTTACCATAATGATGCTGGATGCTATTCTTTTTTTAAGGAAGTCCAAGATGCCTCTCAGGAAAATAATTAATGAAAAAAATAGCTTCTGAATTTCTCTAGCAGTAACAAAATTCTTCCCTTGACAAGGGCTGTTAGTTTTCAGTGATGATGTAATCATCAGTGATGATGTACTCAAAGTGATTTTTATTTTATCATAATTTAATGTTTTGTATATTATTCTTTTTTTTCCAGACCCTCATCTGTTAAGGAATCAAATAAAGTAAGTATTCATCTTTGTATGTATTAGGACCATAAAGGCCAAACACATTCCATGCCTACACAGCCTCTCTTGTAATTGTATTTTCACCTGTCACGTTAGAAAAACCTGTAAAAGCCATATTAGCTTTGTGTCATAAAAGTGTCCATCTCTAATTTCAATACTGCTACTTCCTGAACAGGGTAAGTTTCTGAATTTGTTTGCAGAAATAAAAACACAGGCACAGTGCAAAGCTACCTGTCCAACTATCCACATAAAGCATCCCTCCTCATAACTGGCTGATGTGGATGCCTGTGAAAGGGGAGCAGCAGGAGACACTCTCCTTCACACAAAGAGAGATTCCACACACATTTTTACAAGTAGAAAACTGAAATTATAAGGTCAATAGAGGCGTGTAGTAGCATTAACGTAATATAAATTCTTCAAATATAAGATGACCCATTTCAATATGAAACAAAAATGGACAATTTTTAAATCCGGTTTTAACAGTGCCTGCTATCCCCCAGCTCCCTTTTGCCTCTCCTTCCTCTCTCACTTTCTACTCAAACCAATGAAGTAAAGCAGAGGAAATGGTTTTAGCATCTAGCAATAAGGGAGTTTAGTTATGACAAGTAGTTTCCTATAAAACTTTTTAAGAGATACAGTCCCTACAATCATGCAGTGTTGAAGGATGTTTGTAAAATTCAGAAAGAGGTTATAGTTTATAGCATTTTGTGCTTCTTACTGAATGTTTCAGTTCCTTCTGAATTGCTGGGGTTTTTTCTTATTAAAGGGAACAGAAGAAAGGAATCTACAGTAGTTAATCCCAACTGTTTCCTTACACAGCAGGTTGTAGCACAAATCTACAGACTTGTCTAACTTTTAAATCCATTGAGTTTTCCTTCTCTACAATTCTGACTGGGAGGCTGCACCAAACCTCACTCCTCTTGGTTAGAAGATTCTTTAGTTTGAAAGATGGTGGCAAAGACATGGTTTGACAGCAATATTGCAAACAATACTTAATGCTTAAAAAATGATAAAATGATAAATATTATCTTTCTTGGCAGGAAATATTAAAAAAAAAAAAAAAACAACAAAAAAAAAACCAAAAAAACCCCAAAACTTTGTCTTGTCCTGGATACTGACTCACTACAAACCAAATATGAAAACACTCCCAAGAAAAATAAATATCTTGCAGCTGTAATTAATATTTCTGGCTGGACACTGTACAGCTGCACAAATACTTCAGCTCTTAACAGGCTCTTAGTTTGGCTACAATTTAAGGAGAAATATTGTGTGTGTCTCATGACATGAAAAAGATAAAATATAATTTTTGATCACTTCCCATTCATATAGATATGAAGGCCTAAACAGTTTCAGTGTGACCTGGAGGATGAAAGGACAGGGTGTGCCCTTGTCAGGGTTTCAGACACTGAAGAGCCGGTTTGAGAGAAGGACTGCCCTTCACCATCACCCAGGCAGGCTGCAGGAGAGGGTACTGAGGAGCATTTGGAACTGGAAAGGACAAAGGCAAAATGCCCCAAGAATGAGCCAAGCCCTCTGCTCAGCTCAGAAGGACCTGGGGACGAAAGGCTGAACGTGAGCCATTGGTGTATCCTTGATAGCCATAAAGGCCAACAGCACATCAACCTGCGTCAACAGAAGCAATGCCAAGAGACCAAGGGAAGGGACTATTCCTTTTTACTCATTAGACAACACCTGGAGTACTGCTCAAGGCTGAAGCTGACAGGGAGAGAGGGTCAGCACAGGGTCACCAGGACAGGCAGGACATGCAGCACCTGCCCTGTGAAACGAGTCTGGTAGGACTGGGCTCCCTTTGCCCAGAGGGGACAGCTCTGGGGATCCCAGTAGCTGCCAGTCGGTGCCTCAGAGATGGCAGAGCATGGTGCTTTACAGAGTGCACAGTGGAAGTACAAGAGGCAACAATCTTGAAATGATGAAGGTTTCAATCAGAAATAGGGAAGAAAAAATAATTATGAGGGGATTGAAAGAGGTTTTCCAGAGAGGCTGTGAAATCTGCATTCTGGGAGGTTTGCAAGACCCAGCTGGTTAAAGCTCTGAGGCCACAGGTCTCACCTCACAATTCTCCATGTTTTAAGCAGGAGCTTGGGCTACAAACTGCCTAGTCTACTCTAGCCTGAATAAGACTTGAAATTACTACGTAATAGGTAAACATTATTGGGAAAGTAACTTACAAGGAAGGTTCAAAATGCAGCATCTACAAAGAATAAACTGTTTTTCTCTTTGATATTTATATATTATAGTCCTAGATGCATCAAATTAACAAGTAAAATAATTGATATTCCCATCACTTTGATCTTTGAATCAAAATAATGCAGAAATACAGTGAAAGCTTAGAAGCCAAACTTTGGTCTTCAAGCTGGATTAAGACTCTCCACACAGTGATTTTGAATGAAATATCTGCAATGACAGCAAAAAAAATTGTACTGTTAGTTAAGAAGCCTAAAAAGAAATGACTGATTTTAATCTTTGGAAAGTGCCTCTCCAGTCAACCATAATCAATCTTGAGTTAATACAAGATCAAGGAAGGAAAACCATATTGTAAGTTAAATTGATACACATTCACAAGTCATCATGAAATGGTGATCTTTGCAGTAAACCGTATTTTCACTTTCACCCCTAAAAAGTTCAATTTTTATTGTTGCTAGGAGACTGAGATCAGTATTCGCCCCAGGTCTTTGACAAAGTGATCAGGTATTAATGATTGAATGTCTATAAATTATTTTAAAACTGGCAGATATTTGGGTCTGTTGGGGTAAATTCAAGTTATGAATCCAAAGAAAGATATTTACTATGTTATCATTTTATACAGGCACCTGGAAGAGAACAAGGTGAGTATTCAATAATATGATAATAATTTGTTGCCTTGCCTTTATATTACAAAACTAAAATATTCTATAATTAAAATTTCAACTGAAACAAGAGAGATCCCCCAGGTATACATCTGCTGAGAATGGAGGTAGAGACCTCAACAGTTGCTGATGAGCAGCAGAAAAAAGGAAACTTAATTTGGCCTTAGCTACAGCTATTTGGGGAGCCAGGGTATCACATTTGTCCTAAGCAAATGTCGTAAGGTTTTGGGGAAAATGAGAGTGTTGGTGTTTAAAATACCAAGAGAAGGATACCCAAAAGAGATATGCACAGAGGACACTCTTCTTTCAATCTTGCTGCTCTACCATTATTTGAGGGAGAGAATTTTGAAATAAAGCTTTCTAAGAGCTTTAGGCTTTTAAAGCTAAAAAAAAAAATTGAAAAAATTGAAACCTCCAATGTTTTAAAAACATGTCCGTTCTTTAGATGTACATACAGCATTGAAAAAATGGCTTAAACTACTCACTACGTCCACGTGCACAAAGGTCCACGATAAACAGCGTTACTCCAAAACACTTTGAAGATAGATACAGGTTACATGGCTTTCATGCTGCTTACACTTTGTGTTAATGAGTTCATAATTTCCCCTGGCATTTCCTTTTGTGGATTAAGGCACCATTTCCTGATTTTCAGCAAGAAAAAAAATCGACTGCATTAATAAATTCAATGCCTATCCTGTCCTATAAAAAGGATTTATGAACTCTCCACATACTTCTAGTTCAACATTCTACATTATTTACCATTGCGTTAAGCCATATTTGGCATCAGCAAACCCTGTAATGCCCCCCATGTAACATTCAGTACTGTTACATGGGGGGCATTGTTTCCCACTGAAATCAAATGTTTCCCACTGAAATCATTAGCTGACTCATTCAAGCCAGACTAATTACAGCCCTTTAAGGTTTTCTATTGAACTGCCTCACCCTCATGTATGAATTTACTTAATTTATTTCACAGTAGTTGCTAGATGCTATCAGTTACACAAAAGAGGAAATATTAAGTTCTTATCATTTTTACCAATAGTTACAAGTTTGGGGAAGAAACCTGAAGTATCTTTTCAAGCACAAGAGCATACTTCTGAAGCCAGGTAGGAATAAAAGAATTTCATGAGTTTGTACTGGATGCTTTAAAGACTAAACATTCTGCCCATAAAGAAAATTATACTTCACTATGCAAGAACAGCAAGATGATACTACTTTCTGATGCCATGCAGTAATATGTTTTGCCCTGATATATGACAAGAACCATCTTTGGGAATTGCTTTCAAGATATTGTAATTGTACAGTCAATTTTTATCTTTAATAGCATGCTGCTGTAATACATTTCTGCTGCTATTTCTGTGATAGGAAGTTAACTATATTGTGTAAAGAAGCTCTGCTATCTCCAGCCTCAGCATTTCTTCTCCCTCTCAATTTCTATTTTTATTTTAAAAGGATACACACCTGGCTTTCCAAAGGCTGATTATTCTTCCATAGACATCTTCCATAGTTGGACCTACTTTGTTTTGCTAACCTATACAAATCTTTCCTTTCTAAATGTCTTTTCTCCTGAAATATGCAACAAAACCCAAAAACATAGGAGACAGCACAGGAAGTATATGAATGATTTTACATCTTTCCTAGACAAATACAGAATCTCTCACATAGCGGCGTTTACAATAATGGCATTTCTCCAGGATAAAATTATTGTATGTAGTAAATATGACCATGTTTGTGACCCCTAGTATTCTGTTTCTTCTTCTGCTTCTGTTATGTGAAGTTATTTGGTAAATATTCCTCCCAGTGTAACACAACAAAATCCTAACTGGCCACTCTGGAGCAGTCTAGAAAATCAGAACAGGCAGTGAAAAACTGCTCCCTACAAAGGCACTGAGAACATCAGCTGAAATCAGCAGTGAACAAAAGCAAACCGTGCTTCACTGCACATGCAGCTAAAATGTGGAACTCTTATGGAGAGTAAAAAACCAAAACTCTTCATCTTGAAAAAGTGGCTTATGAAAATAAGGGAAATCTGCCTAAAAACACTAAACACCCAAAACCTGGGAAGGCCCAAAGCTGCCATGAGTAAGAGGAAGGGGTGTACTGGGGAAGCACAGCTATGCATTGCTCTTTAATTTGACCCTTACACTGCCACTAAGAGAAGTATTTTTCTGACACTACTTTCATTCATTGCTTTTTCCTAGCCCTCAATGTACATGGAGCTCTAAAAACATTTGCAGATCAGGTAAGAACCAGAGATTGCTTTAAAAGCCAAACTAAACATGGAAAAATAAGAGTAAGAAACAGATTCATGTTGCTATGCTTGTATGTCTGCACTGAATATTTTCAATGCACTTCCTACTGTTCTTGACTACACAGCATACTTTTACTCTCCTGTAACTGCCTCTGCAAATGGCCTTTTTTATCAAAAAATAAAGGCCCCTAAGCTGTGCCAAGAACCTCAGAGTGCATAACACGAACTTACAGTAAAAGCAAATACCACCAGCAAGAACATATGGACTGCATTATTTGTTCAGATCAAGTAGGATTCAAATTAACTTTGGTCACTGCCAGACTAACCAAGCCCAGCTCCCTCAGCTTTGCTTCACAGGCTCCAGCTCACAGATTCTGGTGGGCTCCCTCCATGGAGCAGCTTCCTTCTTGTGCTGGGGTGCAATTCCACATACTCTCCTCTGGATACCTACTAAAAATCCTTCTTAAACTGTAAACTCATCCAGGTCTCTGTTTGCTGCTGCCACTTCAGACGCTTCCTACCAACCCTATCATGGCTTTTGCTCATTCAGGCTCTCTGGGACAGCAGAGTAACCTTTTTCCTCTGTCACTTCTTTGCCCTCATGAAGCAACAGGGAGAGAACAAGTAAGTAGCCTTCCCTGTGCTACCCTACAATTGCCTTTAAAGTCCATGGCTTTAAAATTTTTGGCTTTAAAAATATTTTAATATTAGTTTTATTAAATCTAATTTCTTGACAAGCTGTTGTTAGCTCCATCTCAGCCAGACTTGGTACATAAGCATAGCAAGAGAATTTTACCCTTCTTGTCCCACACTTTAGGACACATCAGAAAAAAATAATTTGGAAAACATACACAGCACAGGTCACAAAGTAACTATGGTCCTAACAGTGTAGTGGCTTAAAAAAAAAAAAAAAATCTGAGGATAGCAGATTCTGGGGATAGCCACTAAAAAATGCAATCCAAACAAAAATGCTAAAACCATGATTCAATAGGCTGAGCAGTAAAAAAATATCCACATTTTGTCAAGTCAAAGTGACTGCAGAAACAAAAGGTTGTCTGCTGCCAGCCCTTTGAACAGACTGATTGCCTGCTGAAGATCATGGCTCTTTATCAACTGCTATCATTGGACCTCATTTAAAAAAAAAAAGAAAAAAGTAATGAAGTTATAAATCAGAACATGGTACATATATGAATGGAACAGCGAAATGCAGTGAAAACTGCTTCCCCTCTGTAAAAGAAAGTCTTCCTAGCAAAATTTAATATTGTCATATGCTCCATACTGGCATAACAATAATAAACTGATAAAGTATGAACAGATAAAGCACAATGAAATACCACCCAGACAAACAGCACTGTAACCAGAAGGAAAAGATGGAAGCCATTGATAACCACATTTTTCTCATTTACTTTTAAAATGGACACTGGACCATTTCTCCCACCAGCATTACATGAAATACACAAAACTGTTTTCTCTTATACAGCACGATATGGTAGGTTTTATCTTCAGTTAACAATTTTTTTCCATGTCACATATCTGAAAATACATTTGATCTTTACATTGAAAGGAAGCCTTTGCTTTTCTCAGGCTGTTTCTGCTGCATCCTCGGTCAGCCCAAGCCTCCCACATTACATGACTTTGTGTGTTCCTGACCCAAACCCTATACTGCCTTAGCTCCACAGAGACTTGTGTATCTGGGCCTAGCTAGTATAGGGCAGCCCTAAACCTACAGACAGCAAATGACATTTGCTTTGGGAGAAGGATTTCAGCCATTCCAGGCCCCTGTGTCAGCGGACCTGGAGCAGGCACACAGCCAAAGACCAACACCTTCTCCTTAATGCAAAAGCAACCTCACCCCTTGGTACCGAATTTATTAACTGAAACAAGTCACAGAGCAGACTGAAACTCATCAGCATGGCAGAACTTCTAAATCATCTGAGGTTTCAACAGCTTGGTAGAAACAATACTAGGTGGCAATGGAATAACAAGAGGTTTTAATATGATCCAACGTAACAGCAACTGGGATCCAACACAAATAAAAGGGACTCAAAAGGTGAAAGTAGAACAGAATGAACCATTACCCTTGTTCTATACCTAGTATTAAGCATTTGCTGTTCTATTAACAGTTTATTATTTTGCTATGTGCACAATAGCCTATCAGATTGAAGTCAATTAAAAACCATGAGGAAACCAATGTGTTAAATCTCTGGGGACATTAATCTGAAATCACTGATGCTGCATTAGCACAAGACCACTCATAACTGACAGCTCTGAATTTTAGAGGCTAATATCACAATATTCTAAATTAAAAATACTATTCTCAAAATTATAAAGTAAAACATAGTGTAAAATTAGATTATAACTTTTAAGAGAGCAACTTTTTTCCTTCTGAATTTACTTTCACAGGTTCCACATTAAGTGTAGATAATTTGACAGTGAAGAAGACACCACTTCCTACATCATATGCAGCATGCAAAAATAAATCAAAACATTTGCTTGTAGAACAGGAAATGCAATCTCTTACCCCATCCACTGAAAAGGTAAAGACCAGCTTTGCTACATAAAAAATACAAGTTTTTAGGAAACAGAATTAACACTATATGGCACCACCCCAACCCCCTCTGAAAACTGTGGGTGTTCAGCACCCTTGAGAAAGTGAAATATGAGCTCTTGAAACCATGGATAAGAATTTAAATGTCTAATTTGATTAACACTTCCTAACAGGACTTCTCAATATAGATGCATTACCATTATATACTGTGCTGAATGTGCTTTAAATGCAGATTACATTACAATCTGGTTCTGCTTCTGCCCGTTGTTAATTTCTATACACAAATTATCTTAAAATTAGGGTTTAAACAACTGTGAATGGTACATTGGAGAATACAACCGCCATAAAGCAGAGAAGATACTGTTAGAGAAAAACATTGTAAGTACCATTTTTCTTAAAACCTGGGATGCAAACTCTTGGGGGAATATTTCTGTAAGCTGTCCACAATGGCTTACAAGTTTTGTTGTGAACCAACCATACAATCCATAACTCAATCTGTATCATACAGGATGAGACATTCTTGGTTAGAGACTGTTCAAAGAAATCAAAGGCTGAACCATACGTTTTGGTTGTTTATTATGGAAGAAGAGTGTACAACATTAAAGTACGTTTTCTGGAAGAAAGCCAACAATACGCCTTGGGAACAGGCCTCAGAGGAGAGAGTGTAAGTAAAATCCCATCTGCTGTTCCAGCCTTTATGGATAAAATAATCCAAGCTTTTATGTTGGATTTCACAAGTTCTTAATACCAAATATTAGTTACAAACTCTCCCACATAACAAACTTGCTGTTTCATTAAAGTTTCTTTTACAATACCCTAATTTTAAGTATGTTTCAAGTTTCAAGCAGCTTCAACATAATAATTTAAAACCAAATTTTGCATACTATGCTCAAATTCAGACTTAAATCAATGTAAAAATGTCCTAAGTACCAACAGTACTTCTATCTACTGTAAGTAACATTTGCAAAGTAAAAAAGAAAGAGAAGTTCTACCTTTTCTGGTATACCTATTACTTTAGCACATTTTTAAACTAGTGATAATTTAAGCAGGCCTTTTCAAACAATATACAGCTCTACATACCTGACAGCAGGACCTGGTGTTATGAAGCAGTAGGACAACAGTTGTCATAAGATATTCAGAAGCAATTAAATCATGTGGGTCCCCAGCAATCAGTCTTTCAGATATGGTAAATTTAAATTAGAAAATCCCTTTAGACAAGCAATGCTTCTTTACATAATTAAATTCAATTACAGTCATGATAAGAGTCCAATTCTTATTCTACATACATGGTTAAATAATAAACACTGTATCTGCAAGTGTTTCACACAAGAAAAAAAATATTAAAACTGAAAGTCAACTCTATAAAAATGTGATACTTGTAAAACAAAACAAAAAAACTAAAACTAAATAAAATTTTAAAAAAACCCCTCAACATAAAACTTTAAAAAACGCTCAGCTACAGAGCAAAAAAAAAGAAAAGCAACAACCTCCTATGGGTTATTAGCTACGTAAATGACTGACACAAATCCAACTCAGGTGAAGCAGCAAGGACTGTAGCTGAATCCTCAATTATATCATTTTCCTGCATGTCAATACTTTTCAGAACTTACCTTTTTGTATAGATAGACTTTAAAAAGCCTGAAATCACAGATGACCCAAGTTGACTTAAGGCATTTGATGGGTACAAAGTTTATATTAAAATTTTTATTGAAAGCATGGGATAGGATTTATGAGCTTCCACAAGAGGAACAAGGTTTACTGGCAAGTTGTTTTTCAGGGACATTGGTTTAACAATAAAGAGGGGGGAAATCCTCCATTATGCAAGCACAGTGAAACAGTTTGGAAGCTGAATGGTTGTACAAATCAAGAACTGCACTGCAGGTACCATCATCCTCGTGCTGCTGTAGTGACCATCAGTCTTACGTAAAGCACAGACTGCATTTCTGAACTGAAACTCCTAGACGATTTCCTGGAATTTTAGTGTGATTTAGGAGGAAGTAAATTTTGTTTTCAATGGTTCTGACATTGTTTAATCTTCCTCTAATGGCTCTAATACAAATAGGCACAGAACAGAAACAATGACAGAAATAAGGCACACTACATAATGTAGTGTGCATAATGTAGTATATGTGTATTCTCACTAGAGAATAAAGATATAGAACTAAATTTTCATTGCGTTAGCACCTTTAACAATTAAGGTAACTGGAAAATTACTTGAACAGTACATGAACAATTTTTACTAAACTAAAAGGAAGGCAAACACAATCGCTCCCATCTCAGGAAATACCAAAATATATGACTTTGTTGTTTGTTCCAGCTTCTGCACAGACAGTACATATCTTAAACAGTGGGTCTGGACTGGCAAGTCAAATTGCAAAGTACAACCCCAAAATAAGGATTCCAAGGATCTAGTTAACCATACACAGTGCATCCAAGACTTGACTCTACCAGGCCAAATCTGTAATCATGACTGCCTACCATATCTTATGCCTTCTGTTTTGAGGATTCTTTCTCTTTAATTCACATCTTCCCATAGATCAATCACCACAGAAAAAAATCAGAATTGCTTTGCTGGTCAACTAAGTGTTGTACCAGGGAATCACAAACATGGCAATCTGCCACTCCTATGTATTATTCTCAGCAGTAGACACGAAAATAGAACTGGGCAAAAAGCACATATGCAGTAATGAACAATCAGTGGCGCTAACAATGCTCAGAAAAGCTTCTTCCATCTCAGGCAGCCTCAAAGGGTTCCCCAAAAAAGCTCTTTCTTGAAACCTGTCACCTCAATTTTTGCAGCTCATCTAAGGGTTTTTTCCAAAAAAGGTGCAAACACGTTATAAGGCTGTGAATTACAGCAAATTGCTGCCTGTGATTTTTTAGTACCCGTTAAAATGCTTTCCAGAGCACTCTGCTTTGTCCCTCTGCAGGGATACCCTTTGTTACACCACATTTTGCAGCACAGCCAGACCTAGCAGCTCTATTTAGATTAGCTGAATATTTCCTCTTCACCAGCCAAGGAGAAAGAAACCTAAATGCCAACAAATATGTGCAGACCTATTAAATTTTTTCCCAGCTGGTATTTTATTCAGAGGCTTGGTCTTAACAGATTTTCTGCAGTGTGTTTTCATTTTTGAATTAGTCTATTTTCATCCATTAAAAACACGTATTTCCTTATAGACAATATAATTATTCAAAGTTTTCCCTATCTTATTGCAACTTTTGATTTTTACTATACAGTTTACAAGTTGTTAACCTACTGTATCATCAAATAAGATTTTAAGTTATCAGTTATTTTTTAAATGTATTTCATTTAACTCTCATGAGTGCTTTTATCGTTAGCTCCCATGTAGCCCTACAAGGTCATAAGGGGAAAAAGAGGGGTAGGTAATCAGATTTTTATGGTAAAAGTAACTGAAGTTCCATGCAGCTAAATTGGTATCAATAATACTGATAAAAACTCTAATATAATAAATAGAAGGGTAAAGAAAAAGAAAATATCTCTCTCAGTGGAGGTACATCTTTTGCTAGCTATTTAGCCACAGATGTTCACACCTACATACATATTTCATATACTATATTGAGCTTTCTAAAGGTCAAATTACATAAAGCTATAAAGATCAGATCCCCAAATGACGCATACATGGAATTTAGGAATTTACATCCAAAACTGCTACACCGAGCACCCTTTGGTTGGCTGTTGCCTTCTTCTGCTCCAGACAATTTCACTATTAAAGATCCAGAGATCCCCATAACACTGGCTTTTTTCATGTGCATAGTTCTTTTGAAAATGATGAAATACAAACCTTGCTCAAACTTAAAGTTGATTATGACATGAAATTTATATTTTTCTTATCGCTTTTTCAAAACTAGATCTGCCACACACAAAATGCATGGTTTTAGCATGTCTGTAGCATCAGTCTCAACTCCAAACACAGTGAAAAATGCATAAATATGAAAGGCACGAGTAGGCTGCTCTTCAATTTGGTGCCTGCTTTACAAAAAAGTTCAGAGCAGAGGCTGATGTGTATCTCTGTATCTCCCTGGTCCACAGATACTTTCGCCATCCTCACCACTGCATTTGCAGCTACCTTTCCCCTTCAAGCTCTCAGTCATAGCAGTCACACCATTTCACTGGATTCATTTCCACGTGAGTCACACGGATTAGCTCCACCTACCTTCAGCAGCCACCAAACTGGCCTGGCCCCTCCAAGCAGATTAGGGAGCACTTCCAGGTGCCTCCCACTGACAGTATCATGACAACAGTTACTGCCAGGAAAAGAGGCACAACAGCCAGCCAGTACCTTTAACTGAGAGACATCTAGAAGATGAGCATCTTGTCCACAGCTTAAATGATAGCTCAGGGATGAGTGGTCTCATTCAGGATGTGCAACATAGCCCAGAGTTATACCACCTTCCCAACACAATCCAGAATTACACCTTTCACAAGCAACCCTTCAGACCCTATTCCCATCTCCCCAGAACAGTCTGGAGACCTGCAGATAGGAAATTCCTACAACAGCAGAGATGGGCTGAGTCTCTTCACAGAGTGAAGGGAAACAAATCAAATACTGAATTTTCTTCATCTTTATGTCTTCAGATGTCTTTATGTCTAACAAAATGTGGAGATCCATCAAAAGAGCCGAGGACATAAAATTTTTCACCCATTACCAGAGCTACAAAAATGAACAATGTGGCATTAACCTAGTGAAGCCTAATTAAATTTCCAAAGCTGATGAACAATTATAGTAGACCTCTTGACTTTCCAACCAACAGAAAGCTTTCCAAAACATGAAAAGAGCTGGTGGTGGAAGAGTTAATTTAGAATAAAAAAAAAGTAAGGATTACTTTCGTAAGTCATGAAATACAGACCAGAGTTTTGCCTCAGTTTTCAGTAGCAACAGTGATTTTGAATGTAAGCAAAGACAAAACACCAAAGTAAAACAAATGCATATAAATAAAAATTATGAAAACAAAACTTTAAAAAGTTATCATACTGGCTTTGAGAGCAAATAATTTTTATCTTAATACAGGAATAGTTTCAACAAATCACATCCTTTATCAGATTCTGCTGTTATAAACTAGGTGTGAATCAGGTGGGGGTGAGAGACACTACCATGAGATGCCACCAGGTGTACAATGAAGAGCCATGCCTAATGTAAATGGATTCTATAACAATTGTCTCAATAAAATGAATGGGAAAACAAAGCATACATTTAATAAGGTACATTGAAACTTGCAGTGTGAAATATCATGTACTACTAATTAAGTGTGACTTGTGGCAGGAAAAAGCTAGTAACAATTTATAGTTGCTTCATCATTTCAAGATCTATCATCACATCCAGCATCACAATCTTTTATAGGTGATACTGCATTATCAGGGCTTAGACATGCTCCCTTTTTGCCCTAAGGGTCTAGTTGCTTTGTCCTGCACACAACAGAGACACAGAAATATGAGGATCAAAAAATGGTGCTTTTCCTTTTAGAATTGCTTGCATCTAATCATGATTCCATGCAAAATGTTACCTATTTTTAATAGTCATTTGCAAGTCTTTTAATGCTATAGATTAAACAATCTAGCAATTTCATTTTCAATCACTGATTACTATCTTTCCCCCTTCCAGAAATTTAATTCCGTGGAAGAGATCATTGACTTCTACAAATCCGTTCCCATAACACTCATTGACGGAAAGGATCAGACAGGAAACCACAGAGAACAATGCTACCTCACACATCCATTCAAGCCATGCTGACGTTTTCTGCCTTATTGTCACTGATTCATCTGTACAGATATAAATAGCACACAAATTTAAATGTCCCAAGAATCAGATTCACCTTTTGAGCAAGGAGATCCCCATAATATAATGAAGCATTCTACAGATCTACTCCATTTTTTGATTGCTGCATTTTCACTTTGAGGATACAAGATTATGTCAACACAGTAATTCACAGGAAGGTGTTGAGACTGACTCCTGATACCTTGACAATGACTGATCAGTTTGCTTACCTTGCACTCTGCCTTCTGACTTAAGATGAAAATGAAGCTCACCCTCGCTTACCTAAATGTCACTGAAACTCTGCTAAGTAGCAAAACCTAATAAAGTATACCACAGTCATTAAATAAATATCCTTGCTTTTAAAAATACTAACACTGTGTGTCAGAGTTCTCACTGTCTAACAATTTCATGTGGTGTGCATATGTTTGCTCAACAAGTTGTGCTCAGCTGCCAAAGAAGTTAGTGTCAGCTGATTCTTACAGGCATTGGAGATTTTAAAGCCAGCTGTAATTATGTAAATTCTACTATTCAATGAGCACTTATTCTTTAGCTTAAGTAGCAGATACTTGTATTCCATACCTGAGCCTTCAAACATTTATGTAGTAGGACCATTATGCAAACAGTCACTTTGAATTCATACCATGTGCAAATGTAGAGATAAAAATCGCAAATAGGAAGAGTAGATGTACTTCAAAATCAGAAGAAAACATGCTCCAGTGTGTATGAGCAAAGAATATGAGAAAGTGATTATTTTTCCAGAAAAAAAAAATACAGAAATATTTATTCACACAATTTGAGTTTTGGAAGTCTAACTAAATTCTGTATGTATATAAAGGCAAACTACAATTCCATATGTACATGAAGGGGGTTTTCTGCACAGCATTGATAATCTTCCTAACCACACTCAGAGTTTGACTAGGTTATTGTAATATACCAAAAAAGGAACCTCAGTTACTTTAACCTTATAGAATAGGAACAAGAAGTACAAAACCATTCAAACCCAAAACCACAACATTCCAACCCAATTTCTGACGTACCATGTAGCGGCACCAACTAGCCCTAAAATAATTTAGCAGTTGATTATGATTTCCTTGCAACCTTTTTATTTCTCAATGCTGCATCAAAAGGGAAGAAAATATCCACTGCAAATTATTTCTCTCAAACTGATGAGCCTGTTAAACTTCAAGGAAATTATTCTGACATAATTTTATCTAATAAAAGTAACAAAACAGAAGCTGCTAAAATAGAGTTTAGCAGAGTTCATTAAAAAAAGGATGACATAATCTGCTTTAAGAATTTCATAACCACAATACAATTTAACTTACAAAAGGTTTTCATTTTGAAACAAAAAAAAAAAAATCTAAGTTAAAAATGATAAAACCCCCAAGGCTTAACCATTTAGATAACAGATTATGGCAGTGACATACAGAGCTTTGCAAATGTTTACTAAAGTAAACAGTAAACTTGCTTACAGAAGCATTACCAGTATACTTAGACCACCCCATTCACAAAGCTGAGCAGCAACACTTCCCCCATCCCCCCCAGTACAGCTTTCATGAGAAATGTTCTGATTTTGCCAGTGACAACTCTTACAAAGCAAATTCAAAACTATTTATTTGGTAGCTTCTACAGAAAGAAAATTAATTCAATCAGTAACCTGGACTGAAGGAATTAAAACAAAGGAGGAATGCTAGCCATGGGGGTTTTCGTGCTAACCATTTCAGTATTTATTGTATATGATATGCTATAATTTTAAAATGGAAACTATTTTCACCATTGAAAATGCAAAGAGTACTGTTAGGTTTGGCATCAAAGTATATGAAGTGGAAAAAAAACCCCTCTAGTGTACCCATCTAAAAAAATATAATTCCATTTGAATACAAAATGAGAACTGTCATTTCCTTATTACTGACAAAACAGGAAAAACAAAGTTTGTTCCGTGGAATAGGTTAGTCTGATACAAATGATACAAAAATTTTCCATGTGTACACAATGAAAAAGATCTGACTTAAAGCACCAGCTATCTGAAGGATTTTAACACTCTATTGCAAAAATATGGGAAAGCAATAAGTGGTTTTGAAAATAAACCTCAGTCAGATGTAGTTTTAAAATATTTACATTTCAATGTAGATATGATAAATATTTTATCAAAACAATGTATAATCTGCTGGAGTATATAAAAAAATATTCCCAGCTAAACTGTTTACAAAAATGCACCATCAGTGAAAAGAGTAAGGGACGACCAGTTTACCACAGAAGTCCCAGTTCAAACATAGAACACACATCCAGCATTAGAGTCAGTATTGATTTTCATTTTTCTAAAACTGTAACATATTATTTTAATAGTATGTGCTTCAATATACTTCATCCTATATGATTCTAAAATGATTTAAAATTGACATGATGAAGAGAAACATCCACAGCTCACATACAAAAACAGTAACTTCAGTGTCATCCATCCCTTTTTTTTTACTAAAAAACTGCAATTTGGCCCTGATTTAGAGAAGTGTTTAAGCAACTGAGCAATGTTTACACTGCACTGAAGTCAGACATAATCTGTAAATAGGCACATGCTTGTATGAATTTGAGGCCTACAAAAAAAGAATTGTAACAACACCTAAATTCTCAAGCATAGCGAAAGATTGCACTGGAAATCTGGCTCAACACTGTCAATGTAAAAGCTGTGCAATGTGGCTTTTCATTTTGAAAAGTCTTCAACATGTTCCCCAGTAAATAAGCTCACCAACTAGAGTTCTAACCAAACACCAAGTCTGTAAATGCTTCTATCACACACAAGGTGGTAGAGGGTTTATGTTTGGCTAATACTATTTCAGAACAGCCTTGAGGCCGTATAGAGAAGTGCTTTTCACTATCAGCCCAAGCCTGATGATATCTCTGGCTTGATGGTACAGAACCCCGACAGTGTTCTGCTCCCTTGCATCTACATAATACAGTCTAGGTAAAGACCCAATACTAAACAAAATTAAAATTTTAGTGCTATCTGACCTAGCAGGAGTAACTGATTCCATAGATTTTTCATTTACACCCTTGTACCTCCTCTGAAGTCAGCAGAAGTGTATTTATTTCACTGAAACAGCACACTTGCATTTAAATTTTACTGTTTATGCATAGTGCTTAATTAGGTCATAAAACCTATGACATACACTTGCTGTCCACGGAGGACCAAAGGTGCATTTCCGTATAGATGTGCTCGATCTCTGAAACACCATGATGTATAATATAGCAAACAATCCTGTTAACTTTACAAAGATCTCATCATCTAAGATTTTAATCCATACAGACCTAGCACAAATCACATACAGCACAGTATCCTAAGGTAACTAGAAAGATGTTTGCATAGCAAATCTTCAAATTTCTCCTATGGAACAGATGAAGCTGACCTCCAATACAAATTTCAAACACAAGAGTGCAAAGTAGTGCTTAATTCTCACTATCAGCTTCTCTATCTCTCTGTACCTCTACTCTCTTCTTCTTTCCTAACAGTAGAGGACTTTTGGCAAAATAAAGCAGTCATTTCCATCCTCCTTCCAAGCAAGTTAGTGTCACTCATTAAAGCAAGAGGGAACCCCCCCCCTAGGCTCTTAATGTTTTTTTGCTTGAAGAGAAAGTACATCCCAACCCTTGGTTGCCTCTATTAAGTGCCTCTGTCCATGACTTATCCATTCTTCTTGGTCCATATATACTCTTCCACAAAACCAACACTTAAATAGGCACTGAAGTGCTTCAGCTGGTGACGTTTCCACCACTTGGTAGTTGTTTTTGTGGGTCTTTTTTAGCTTCATTTTTAGCATACTCTGCTTTTTTGCTTGGTTTCCTGTCTCAGCATTCTGAAGAGTAAGACGCTTTCGATAACGTTTGACACCAAGACAACTACTAGTCCTTTCTGACAGAACTACTTTCAGGACTTGACCTTTATATTTGTTGATAGTCTTCATTACATTAATTATCTCTGGTGAATCAACATCAGGATGGTTTAGTACCACAACTGGCTGATTACGACGAGGGCATTTTATCAACTGATTCGTTTTCAGAGGAACAAGTCGAAGACGTCTTGCTGTCAACAGGTATGACATATCAGAACTTGAAGTGGTTTCAGACTGAGCTCTTGTTTTCCTCTTAGGAAGTTCTCTGAAGCTTATTTGTTTTGCCTTACTTTTGGGACCTAGCTGACTTTTTGAATAGGGCTTGCTTTGCTTGCTCACATCACTGCTTTTTTGAAACGGCACACCAGTTTGCTTGCTGTTATTTTTAGCATTTGCCTCTCGCTTTGGTCTTTGCCTGAGTGATATAGTTTGGGGCTCAGCACTTGGTTCAGTCTGATTAGCCAAACATGGGAGATTACTGCTAAGTGTCTCAGAAACACTGATGGGGACGGGGCGAGGCAGAAACATTTCATTGCGATGTGCAGGAGCAGATGTTTCACCCCTCTTTTCTACCCCATATGAGCTTTGACTGCTAGTAGCACTCAGCACTCTCAGCATTGTCCCTTTGGGGATAAATACTGGGGTAGCAACATGGGAATTTTTAGTTACTCTATTTTTAGAAGTTCTTGCAAATGTCAAGAGCTGATCTTCACTGTGTTCTTCATTACTAATCATACTTCTTCCACCATGCACTTCAGACAACATTGCAGGTTGTTCCACTTCAGTGGCACAAGCAGCTCCCTCACAGCTTGCTGAACTTTCTTGAGGCAAAAGCAACTTTTTACTAGAAGCCTGACATCTCAAGGGCACAGATTTCACGTTAGGTTCAGCAGAAGACATGAGCTGAGCAATCTTTCTACACAGCAATGTTGCTGATTTCTTCCTGCGTGTTGTGTGATCCCATCTGACATCCTCTGGAACATTTTCAGCCCCAGAGCTAAGAGAAAATACAGATGAAATAACAGGTCCTTCAAAAGGACTGCCTTTATTTTCCATCTTCTGTAGTTCTAGTGATTCCAGAAGATGACTGCTTTTTTGACTTATGGTTTCAGTTCTCTTCACTTTGCTCAAGCCAAAAGTTATATCCTCAAAAGGTGGAGTTTTAGTAACGTGGAAGTTTTTTCCTGCTTCAGAAGATGTAATACATTTTTTATCAAAACCCTTTCCACCTAAATGTGCTTCAGCAGAGATGACTGGTAGACTCCTATGTTCTTTGTCAAACCTCTTCACAGACAATCTATCCTTTTCTTTACGGAAAGCAGAAAATTTTTTGTCCTCCTGAGCAGCTTCTACTGAAGTATTTTTGGAACTTCTACCTTCAGAAACAGAAGCATATTTTGGATGGTATGTATCTTCACCTTCTTCATTACAATACAGATCATTATGCAGGCTATTTTTTCCATCTACTTTCCCCCTTGAGGATTTAAAATCACTTTTTTTTTCAGTACTGTTCATCACCAGAGATGGAGAACAAAGTTCTATAACACCTGAATGGACATCAATACCTTTCACCAAATGAAAGCATAATTTTGATGCATCTTCCCTCTGTATAGATACAGAGCTACAGTCAGAGAGTTGAGAATCAGAACAACAACATTCAGAATTCTTGTCATATGAACTATCCAAATTAAGCTGGTTACTAACACTGGATAATTTGTTTACATTCACTTCCATAGTTAGTAACTCATTTTGACACACAGAAGATGTTTTTTTTACTTCTGCAGGCCGTTCTACACCTTGATTCTCAAGTTCCTCTTCAGCACAGTTCACAGGTTTGTAAGCTCCTTCTTTCATAGGAATTAGTTTAAGAACGAGCTGTTGTGCTCCATTCACTATTTTAAGCTCTACTATCTGAGCTAAACAGTTGGAAGGAACTACAAGTTCAGATGGTGCAATTACTGTTAAAGGCATCCCAGGTTGTAAAGGCTCTGTTTTTGGAGAATAAACCTCAACCTCCACACTTTGACTCTCACATACACTCATTTCAGATGGCTCCAATATTGTCTTATCCTGGATTGATGATGTGTTTATGCTACATTCTACATTTTGAGACGAGCAGACTGTTTTAGTTGCTTTACTTGGAATCTCACAAACCATATTTGAAGACAAATTTGAAAGTTCCTTTTGGAAAGGAATTTTATTGTATTTCTGCTTTTTACATAAAGTGCTTTGACTCTGCTTCTTTTGCTTGTGGTTCATAAAAGCATTTGACAGCCGTTTTCTGGGTGTTTCATGTACTCTTCTCGTATGTTTAACTATATAGTCATGTCTAACAGCACCATAGTCACAGTACTCACACTGATATGGAAAGGTTCCTGTGTGCTTCACCAAATGTCTCTGGAATTCTCCTTTGGTGTAGGATACATAACTACAGTGGGAACAAAGAAACTTAATTTCTTCATGTTGCCCTACATGCTTTTTATACTGTAAAGGATCCTTTGTTGAAAATCTGCATTTATCACAGTAGTATTTACCTGGCAGAAAATTTTTTACTTTAAATGTTTTCTGGGTTTTACTTAGGGTTTTTCTTTCATGTTTTTCATAGTCTGCAGCATTGGCACCCTCAGGAACAAAATCAAAAACTGATGGTTTAATATGACTGCACTTCTTGCAGATGAAATTTTTGTCTTCAGTCCATTCAAGCTTCTTATGCTTTTCTATATCTTGCATTGAAATTTTCTGAACATTTCTGCATTTTATACAGCTTATCAGTGACAATTTATTGTTCTCAGCCTCAGTTCCTTGGTAACAGCAGTTTTGGTCATCTGTCCCTTTTGACAGATTTGTTTTATCATCAGATTGCTTTGGGGATGTAGTTAAAGAATTATTTTTATCATTAATTTGGCCAGGGTACAATCTTGGTAAAATTTCCCTCATTTTTTTCAACTGCATTTCAGAAGAAGCAATTCTGCACCATTTTCATTAAACACAGCAGCAACAGACAGAATGTTTTCTTGGTATTATTCTTGTGTATGTTGCTTATCAACCAATCACTCAGGCCACCAATCTGCAGAATACAAGCTTTGGAAGAAATGATGTTCGAGCAACTGAATCCATATTATATTCCATGTTCTTAGTCAATTAGGTTGCAGCACTAAAGAATAAAAAAGCAGAAGATTAAGTCAATTAAGATTCAATGATCACTGAAATACAATGAAATAATAATTGAACTATTAGTGGACTACAGCTGAATTACACAGTGCAAGTCTACTGTTAATATACCACTGATTGTTTTCTGCATATACAACCAATAACTCTAAAACATACCAAACTAAATAATCCTTTAACATTTGCTCTTATTCAAAATGTTCCCAAATTTGTTTTATTACCTGCTATGCATCAAAACCTAAAGAGTTCATGGTATTTCTCCCATGTCATGAAAAATTTTACACTTAAGAAACAAATTTATAAGCCAAACAAGATACTTGATAACAAAAATGAGCAGCAGAGTATGATTTCAGTTCATTTCAGCCTCCAACTCAGGACAAGATATCATGAAACACTGCAAGTGCCATTCATACGTGAATAGCAGGGAAACAGAAAGTGGCCATGATGGTTACTAAAAACACAGAACTATTAGTTCATCTTTAAATAAAAGAATTTTTAAGTTAGCATGAAAATTCCTGACATACAGAAGGAAGTTCTTTTCTAATCAGTGCCAATGCTTCAGATACAAACTGTCTTGAGCACTAATTCATAACAAGATGTGATTTATGCTTCATATGTTCTCAAAGTAATGAAGTCAAAACAATCTGTGGCTGCAAAATTAATTACTTTCTCTTCTATTAATATTACAGTGTAATCACTTCTATATATGTGGACAAACATATAAATAATTCACTTCATTCTAATAAAACAGAACATCAATCAAGTAAAGTAAACAATACAACATAAGGCAGAGGGAGATCAGTAATATCACTGTGAAACACCTAATTAACACATGCAATGTACTTGGCCCACAGGTTTCAGCACTCTGTCTCTCTACTATATTCAACAGGAAGAAGATTTCAGCCATTAAGTTTTTGGCAAGACTATGAGACAACTATTATCTGGAAAAAAAACAATCAAATTAAGCTTTTGAGACATACATGAAGTCCAATTAACACCTTTCTTATTCTAACAACTTTAGTTATAGACATTGCACACACCTGCAATCACAGACTCAATTGCATGAGGCTATTTCCGGTTTTTAATACACCCTACAAAAAGCTTCTGCTTCTGAAGTCCAGATCCTCATCAAGTCTACCAACAGAGATCAGGGCCTGATTTGGACTCCAAAAGCACAGTGCTGAGTTCACTTAAGCAGCTTCCCATCACAATAATCATATGCTAATCAAGAAATTAAACTATGGTACTGGAAAGACATTGAGGTGCCCAAGCGAGTCCAGAGAAGCGCAATGGAACTGGTGAAAGGTCTAGAGAGTAAATCTTATAAGAAGTGGCTGAGGGAGCCAGGGGTATCCAGCCTGAAGAAAAGGGGGCTCAGGGGAGATCTTATTGCTCTCTCTGTAACTACCTGAAAGGAGGCTGTAGCCAGGTGGGTGTCAGCCTCTTCTCCCAGGTAGCAAGTGACAGGAAGAGAGGAAATTGCTTCAAGTTGCACCAGAGCATGTTTAGATTGAATTTTAGAAAAATTTTTCATTGAAAGGGTTGCCAAGAATTGGTCCAGGTTACCTACAGAAGTGGTGGAGTACCATCCCTGGAAATATTAAAGACATGTAGACTGAGCACTCAAGGATATGGTTTAGTGGTTGGCTTGGCAGTGCTGGGTTACGGGTTAGACTTGATGATCTTGTATGTCTTTCCCAGCTTAAATAATTCTGTGATCTCCCCAATGGCTTGACAGGACTAAATATCTGATCCGAGAAGGTTTTCCTACATCTTATAGGCTCACAATCCAGAAAGCAACCATACCCCGTGCTGCATCAGAAGCAGTGTAGCCAGCAGGTCAAGGGAGGTGATTCTCCCACTCTACTCTGTCTCATAAGACCCCACCCAGAATGCCATTGCAACCAGTTTTGGGGTCTCCAACAAAGAAAGATGTTTATGGCTCTCCTCTGGATCCATTTGAAGCTGATCACAAGGCCGAAGCACTTCTCCTATGAGGACAAGCTAAGAGAGTTGGGATTGTTCAACCTTAGAGGTGGCTTCAGAGACCTTAGAGCAACTTCCAGTACCAAAAGGGGGCTTTCAAGAAGGTTGGAGAGGGACTTTTCACAAGGGCGTGCAGTGATAGGACAAGGGAAATGGCTTCAAGCTGAAGAAAGGTAGATTTAAATTAGATATTAGGAAGAAATTCATTACTGTGAGGGTGGTGAGACACTGCAACAGGCTGCGCAGAGAAGCTGTGGATGCCCCATCCCTGTCAGTGTTCAAGGCCAGGTTGGATGGAGCTCTGAGCAATCTGGTCTAGTGGAAAACACTCTTTCTCATGACAGGAGGTTGAACTAGGTCTCTTCCAACACAAACCATTCAGTGATTACGTGATCTTCCTTGTACTCCACCAACATCCATAACTGCTATAGCAATGCTGCCCTAAAGATGGCAGCTCTTCAAAATATTCCGATGTAACCACAAACAGCAGTAGAAATAAGTTCGGTAACTGGTTAGGGACAACATAACAAGCTTTTCACTTTTGATGAAGCAGATGGATGGGTGTACAAGAACACTCCTTAGCGAGTAATTCTAGAACTGGAGTAATCTCATCTCATTGCAATGCAGACAGCTGTAAAAATACACACAATGTGAAAAACAAATCAATGGCAGCTTTGCAGGAAGGAGGAAACTTGAGGAATACATGACTACAGTATCATGATCTGGAGAATCTTCAAGCAATTCTAATGTGGATGACATTAAGTGCTCTATTACCCTGATTCTAAAGAGGAAAGAATAGCAAAACCCTTGTGGTAGCTCAAATGGAACATCCTTCCCTGGTTACTACCACTTTCTAGACTTAAGATTAACCCACACAAGTGTGGTGGTAGGCTTATGATCAGGACATCCACTGTTTTGTTCCAGGAGAAAGACGATAGATCTTGATAACCTTGATAAGCTTGATAAGATCCAGACCAAAGATGCTTTACGCATTTCTACACAGCTTTAAAAAAGAAGTAACATGGCATTTAAAAGGAAAGGGGAAAGATATATCAGTCTTTGCCTTTTTCTGCTGTTAGCATCTATCAATTAATACTGAAACTGCCCTCCATGTGAACTAACTGAAGGGTAAGTATAGAGAATTTATGCCATCAACATCCTTAACCACAAAAAAGTATAAACCTAGAGAATTTTCTTGTATTTTTTAAACTCTGTAGATTTCACTTTATGAGAGAACCTGAAAAAGAATCCACAACCTTTAAAGGGCAACAAAGTACAAGAAACACAATCCAGCATTTCAGAACACTTCAATTTAACAGCTCTGGGCTTCTCAGTCCAAGACTATGCCAGAAAAATATAACAGAGGCAATTCGAAGAACAGGCTAGTAATCCTTCCAAATTTTCCTAATTCAAACAGCTACATGTAGGAAAGTCTGCCATGGTTTAAGCCCAAATCCATGCTTTCATGCAGACCTGTGACAAATACCGTGTTGCTAGAATGCAGGTTTCAGCATTGGCGTGTGCCTGCATCCCATATGCGCCGAGGCTGATCCCAGGCAGCAGCCATGCAGCCACGGGGCTGCTTGCTGCTGTCCCACCCTCCCTTCCCTCGGTCGCAAGGAGAGTGAAGTAGAGAAGTACAGGAAAGTTCATGGGTCAGGACAAAGGCAGTTTAACAGAAGGAAAGAAGACATAAGGGGAGTCACTCACCACTTTCCACAAGCAAGCCAATGCCCAGGCCAGTCTCCAAGCATCAAGCATCCTGGAAGGCAACCCCCCTCTGCCTTTCTTCCTCTACTTCCAGTTTGCATGGCTGAGCATAACACTGTATGATGTGAACTATCCCCCAGACCAATTCTGAGCAGCTGTCCCAGCTTTGTGCCCTCCCAATCTCTTGCCCACCCCATGCCTACTCACTAGAGTGAGGTGGGAAGGGTCAACAACCAAAACACCAGTGTGTTACCAGGACTGTTTTAGCCACAGATCCAAAACACAGCACTGTACAGGCTGCTTTAAAGAAATTTAACTCCATCCCAGCCAGACCCAGGAAAAGGTGAAAAAATAACTCAATAACCAGTTGATGCTGAAGTAACATCTCTGCTGTATTCCTAGCTAATTTTCCATCATGTACCCTGAACACTGACCAGCTAATAACAAAGGTTTTGATACAAACAGCTCAAATTTATACTTATTTTGGATAAAACAGGCCCAAGATTATATTGTAATTTCATGTCTGTATTAAAAATATATTTTTTTTTCTGGTTACTTCAGAAAGCTGAGGTCATCAGTGTACACAGGGAGGTGAACATTATATACATCCATTCCATACCACTGGAGGAGGTTAGGAGGGGGAGGAATTCCCCTAAAGATTTGTTTTGATATTTGAAGGGTTGGCAGAAACACGCTTCAGAAGATTTAATTAGAAGACAGATAGCTGATTTTTCAAGTAATAATCACATGCAATGCACAGAGACCAACCCAAAGATATTATTAAAGGAAGACCTCGAAGTCTACAAAGAGTCTCAAAGGCAAACACAGAAACGGGAAGGATGAAAAATGAAATAAGAGACAGTAAGAGTGTCAAATCAATTCAAGTCACTGCCTGAATGGATTCAGAAAAAAAAAAAATATTCAGAAATACAACAAAGTACCTGAATTAGGAAACATTAAAAAAAATTAGAGACCCTAGTTTGAGAAGGAAAAGAAAAAAAAAGCACCCAGAAACAAAGACATCACAAGAAATTTTCCCATTCACTCCTACCAAACACTTGCAATTCAATGACATTAAAAGGTCAGGCATTCAACGAAACAAACATTACTGCCTTTCACACAACACTATCATATCTTGAACTTTGCTGCTCAAGAAACAAGAGATTACCAGATCCACAGGAATTAAAAGGCATTCCAAACGGTGGATACCCCACGTACACAACAGTTAAAAAAACAAAGATCCACTAAAACAAAGGAAAATAGGACAAAACATCCTCTGCAGCCTGACTCTGCCAAATTCAACCAGTACAAGGGTTTTTGCACTGCAGTAGGTTACAAACCACTGATGTGGCCACTGTCAGACTGGAAATTTCTGTTTACTTCAAATACATTGAAAATGTGTTCGTCATTTCAAAGTAGAATATGTATATTACAGGGCTTTAGTTTCCTTTGGTTCAAACTATATGCTGCTATCAATGAAAAGGGTGTGATGAGCAGGATGCATTTAGCCTATGTGATCAAATAAATGAGCCCTTACTTCAGCAAACACCTCTCACACACAAAGGTCACAGACTGCAGCCAATAATTGGGGTGTGCTTTGGTACTGAAAAGCCCATATAAGTCATCTGTAAGAAAAAGAAGCTTAAACAGAATTGGAAGACACTGTGCATCACCATATCAGGATATGGTGTACAAAATTTGAGCCACTGTGAAAAATTTAAATCTCTGTGCATGCTTAAAATTACCTTACCTGTATTTTACAACTATACATATATATACACATGTATATATATACACACACTGACTGTTTAACATCATCTATCTCTGTTCAACAGAGTTAACTGTTCTACTGACCCAACTACATGGCTGGCAATTACCACTCACTAATTTTAGGCCTAATGACTGGGAGAGAGCCAAAGTGCTTCACTCAAGTATTACATATTGTATTAATTAAAATAATTAATTTTGTATTAAAAACAAACGAAATACATCAAAGAAATTTTGTCTACAAGTATTTCTTCTTAAAAAGCCATTTCGTCTCACAGTAGCAGCTAATCACACAGTCATAACAGTTCTTGGTTTTTAGTTGAAATTCACATGAGGTTTTTCAAAGGAAAATGAATGAGGAATGACAATGCAGACAATTAAGAAGAGCAAGGACCATGCACAAAGTTTTTAGAGCTCATTTTTATTAAAAAATATTCAGTTCTTTACACTCTACAGAAAAAAATCAATTACACTTTAAATGTTTATTACTTATGAAGTCATGCAAAACATTGACTGAAAGGAAATCACTATTTTTTGGATGCGTAAGTGAGAAATTGTCCTACTAACGTTTTTTGGCATTGTGTGGTTGTACATGTATGTACCATGCAGCATTCTACTGAAATGGAGGTCTGCTTCCCTGCGGCTCTAGGAACAAGGCCTAGCTTTATTTGTGTCTGAAAGATACACATTTCTGTCATATCATTCAACTGCCTGATGGTCTTTCTGCAATAAGCCAAACAAGGCATTACCACATAAATACTGTATCAAAAGTAGTATTCTAGAGAGTGCTCAGAGACGTTTATAGACTTATCATTGCATGTATGAACAATTTTTTAGTATGTGCTGCTCATTTCTTCATTTCACACAATTTACAATTATTTTCAAAGTCTTTCTGTATAGCCAGAGCATACTGACTAGTATAAAGCATTACCCTACTCTTGAGTTCTAAGGCCTGTAGGAAATACAGCAAGGAAGTATGGCATTGAAGAAAATGGGAGAAGAGGGGGAAGAGTCCCATTTAAAGCACATATCCTTCCATGCCCAGACCTCAAAGCACTCATGTAGATGTGAAAATAGATTTCCACAGATTTCTTTCCTACTAAAATTAGCAACATACTGTTCGTATGTGCAAGAAAAGAGCTTTGACTGTAACCACCTACTGCAGTAACAATGCACAACAGACTGCTAGAAAAATCCTGTAAAACACCAGTAGTCTTCTTAAACATAAGACAGAGTTTTTAAATTAAATGTACATCTCAGGACATTTTGGACATTTTGGCTACCTCTACGATAACACTGGATTATTTATTTAGAAGAAAATCGGTTTATACGTCTAAATTAAGTGTCCAACGTAACACTTATCAATGATAAATTGTCTTGCAACAAAATTCAATATGGGATTCAATTAAGTCAATCTCATGCCCAAATAATCAAACGAACCTCATTTACACATAAAACACAGATGTTCTATTTTGCTCATGAATACATTTACTAACCCGAGAGCTCCTTTTCTTCAGGAGGATGACCAACACGACAAACCTGGACAAGAGCTTCAGTCCAGTCGAGTCCAAAGCGGCCTGATGGCGACCACGAGACAGCAAGCACCAAAACCCTCCTTTACTTGGGCATCCAGCCCACCCACGCATCAGTGCTGCCGCCTCTCCGCGGCAGGGAGGCCCGGCCCGGTCCCCGGCCGCTCGCCGCCGTGCGCGGGGCCGGAGCGCGGCGCCGCGGGGGATGCGCTGCGGGGAAGGCGCTGCGCGGGC
>VZUI01044043.1:0-12563 GCA_013401135.1 Cettia cetti
TCCTTTTCCTTTTCCTTTTCCTTTTCCTTTTCCTTTTCCTTTTCCTTTTCCTTTTCCTTTTCCTTTTCCTTTTCCTTTGCCTTTGCCTTTGCCTTTGCCTTTGCCTTTGCCTTTGCCTTTGCCTTTGCCTTTGCCTTTCCATCCCAGGGGTTTATGTGATGCCTCACCCTGACTGTGTTTCTCTGACAGGTACAAGGAGCTCTGAAGAGGCAGTGGACACAGTACAAAACCCAGTGGGGCCAAAGGCGCCGAGAGCACTGTTCCACGCGATCTACCTCCTACACTGCCACGTCCATCACAGAGGTCCCTGTTTACCTCTACCACCATGACCCCAACAATGAACACTTAAATGGAAGATACCTAGAGGACTCTGAACTCGTTGCACTAAAATCTGGAGAGACATCTGCCTAGGTCAGCACCAGCCACTGCAACAACATTTTTTTCATGTTCTTCTTGTGAAAAGACTGGGGAGAAGGGTGGGAGTGTGGAAATCCAAGATGCTGTGTCAGAGTGCAGGCCCAGGCAGAAGGACACATCCTGTTCAAACCACATCAGCCTCTGACAGCAATGATGTAGAGGGAGTGTGATGCAGACCTGGAATAGCATTTTTCCTGTGTGCCGCAGCAGAGAGTGAACATGGACCTGCCCACCAGGCTGCTAATCTCCACATCTCCCGATACCAGCATCTGACATTGTAACAACCCCAGGTAGCCGATAGCAAACAGGAAAGAAAGAACCAGTATGTGGCAATTGGAAACTTTCAGCACTTCTTGCTTTTGGTACTTTCCTTCAACATTAGATTTTAAACCATCAACTTTCACAAAGTGTAACTGACTTGGAGTCCTTTATTTTTCCCTTTTAATGAGCTTGATAACTGCTTAAAAGATTTTGCACATTGCAAGACAAATCAAACATATGAAGAGCAGAAAGTCATTCCAAAGTATTGAAATCTTGATACTTTCCAAAGAATACCAAAAAATATTACCACCCCCAAAGGATACCCCTAAATTTTATCATCCCATTAGCAGAGGTATAAAGCAAATTAAGGTGAAATAGTCATTGCATACCATGATCTCAAACAGTCTTGGAGGAACAGATCAATCCTTCAGGTTTAATGACACAAATCCTGAAGGCATCTCAAAATAGATTTTGTTGAACAATACTGATAGTTCAAGAATATTTATTTATAGGAAAAATTGTCTGCCGAGAAACTCATTATTAAAACGCAATTCTCTCGCTCTGAATAAACTGTGAAATTTGTTTGGGAACGATGGTTTTATTTAATAGGCATTCTGAGTTGAGTGCTAGATGACTTCTTCTCTCTGTTATAAATTTGTGATCATGGCAGTAAATGTTCCCATGAAAGAAATCAGAAACCGATATCTTAGCACAGAAAGCATCTACTTTTAGAATCTGGTTGCTCTCCTGAGTTCCTAATCATTGGATAGTCTTGCCAAAAATCTTCATAGTCTATTTCTGCTTCTATTAAAATTAGCAGACAAATCCCTGTTAACTTGGATGAGCAATGAACAACTCTCTTCAGTGCTCAGAAATGAGTTATGCAATACAGTTCAATGTAGACTTCAAAAACCTGAGGCCATTTCCTCCACAGTGATTTGAAACCAATTCTAAGTATTGTATCCAGCCAGGCTGATTTTTCTTCCCCAACACAACCAGACCCAAAGCTTTACCCTCAATTTGTAGATTTTAAATGGAGGAAAAATATACATGTCTGGCTACATGAGTCACCATCTCACTGGAAAAGTCCCTTCCAGGGATGTGTTTATGAGGAAGAGCTATAAAGCCAGCAGTATGAGAAGGGACCAGATTCACCCTATCCATACATGAGGCAATGCCTTGCAGGGAAGGGGCTGCTCTGTTTTCACCACCAGCACACACACCAGCTGTGCACCACAACACATTGTCCCCAGAGTGAGGAGGAAGCTGCTGACTTTGCCATTGTTGAACAAAGGGGAGCTGGGGAACAAGAAGGAATTGTCTGCTGGCGGTGCAGATCGTCACATGGTCAATCCAGCAGAACCCTTACAGGAAAATACCATAATGTGTGTTTGTTCAAGCCAGATACCTATTTTTCAGACTACAGTGAATACAAAGACAGTTATTTTTTGAAACAACAGTATTTCTCACATTGCTATTTCTACTTTCACCAGTGACAATAGGAAATGGAGGAGTCAGTTGTTAAAGACAATAAAGTGTCTCTACTATGAGTCTGTATTATCCTGAATAGCTTTGGGGCACACTGCACTTCCCAGGATGGCTGCAGAAGGCATTCTTGCTTTTTAAAGACACAAATGAGCTGATTGTAAATGAAATTTCCATAATATAGAGAGTTTAATAATGAACATGTTGGTTTTAATAATGTACATGTTTAAAACATGAAAGTGCAAGTTGTTTCACAGTTATGTTCATGTGGATGTACAAAATGGAAATGCTTTACCATTATATTGATTGTTTTCTTTCTTTGATAATGATATCTTCTTGCTCTGTTTAGTAGAGTGCTCTGAAAAGTCAGATCCAGGATCTGAGGTTTAAGATATTGTTTGCATCTTTGGTGTGCTTGTGTCAGTCTTAATGGAAGCTTTGATTTCAGTCAAGGGATGATGATTTCCAGCCACAAAAATTACATACACACTGAGTTTAGGGCTGTCATCACACTTGGGTTTTGTAGGAAAGGCTGAGTTTTAAAGGTACTTACTGAGTAATTTCTAATCAAAATATTTTCCAATGGGAAATGTTATTTTTCTTCATCTCAAGATGGTTTGAAATGTCATCATTGCACACATAAGGTACATTTAATTCTCTGCTTTATAAATAGCTCCATATGCTACTGACAGTAATATTGAGAATGCTGATAAAGCCTCAACAATTGCAATTATGACAGTAGGGTGGTTTTACTCTAATAGATTTCACAAGAACAGCAGAAACATATAATTAATGAATGAGTATCAAAAAGTACAGAAAGAGATGACACTTCAAGGTGTATTTTAAGAGGAAAGCAACCTCATATTTATCACCTCTGCAGTATCTGTTTCTTCTCAAACACCACACTCAACACATGAAAACCCAGTTTAGTGAGCATTTGCTCCAGCAGAAGGTTTTGTGTGGTTGCTCTGAGCAACTAAATCTATCAGGAAAATAGATTTAAATGGATGCTGGTTGTTATTCTTTACGAGGTACAGAAACAAAAATTAAAATATTTGTTGTGGCATGGGATGTTGAAAGTAAGACTTCATTTTTATTTTATTTACTTAATATATATATTTTATCTGAAATAAAACAGCACCAAAAGTAGAACAGACAATTTTCTCTGTATTAAAATTGTTAGCAATAATGCTCCCTTAATCAAAACACTAGAGTGCTCACATAGCAAGATAACTCTGCTTTGGGATAAGAACAACCCAGCATATGTGGTGAATTTTTGTTCTCTTCCCCCATTCTTTGCCAGCCTCAATTAAAAAAAAAATATGACTAGACTTACAAAGATGGAAATCTGAGGCACTGAAAATGTGAAGGTAGCTACATTTCCACTACTAGGAATTTTAAAAGTTTGGTGTGTCTTTGTGAAGCTAAATACTGCTCCAAAATTTGAGGATCTGTAACCTAAGTGTTATTTGCATTGAAACAGTAATTGATCCCAAACAACGAGAATCTGGAGTGTGAATATGCCCTCTCTGCCCTCTACACAACTTTTTATGTACTTCCAGATGGATCCCAAATCTGTATTTGAGAACCCCTTTACTGAGCATTCAGAGCATTATTGAGAAAATAAAGTAAATATCAGCATCACAGATTCAGATCAGTTTGTTGCTCCCGTCTTAATAAAGGACAGCTGTTTTAACCAGTGAAATCAAGTGCTGACAAGGCTCCCATTGCTGAGCATTGTTGTACTGCTGCAGAAAAAGGAAGCATTGGGATAAAATGACTAACCAGGTTGTGGTATTGTGAGTCCCAGCAAACACAAATCGGCACAGTCAGCACTGGGGATGACTTAGGCCTGAATCACCTGCCTTGATAGAGGACCACTTAGATGACCTGCTGAGTCCCTGTGAAAACTTATTTTCCATGATTTCACAGCAGCAAAGATGGGCACTGTGCTCTGCAGGGGCAGGAAGGTATCTAACTCTCCTTATATGCCATTTAATATTTTCTTCATAATCCAATTTCAGGACATCACAAGCCTATCTTTTAAAGAAACAATTATCTTCAGCCAGTTTTTAAAGGACGTCAGCACTGATTTTTAGACTCTAATCCTTTTTCTCTCACTGCAAGCAAAAACAGCTTTGAGAAGTGACCACATTACAGACGTTATTTTGTGTAATGTGCAATGTGTGCCCACGTGTCACCACGCCCAAGTGATGGTGATGTTGGTTTGCATAATATGGTCAAAGAGATACAGCTCCTTCCCTCATATGCTTTGCATTTCTCTCCCCCTCAGTATCACTATCATAAAATGTGTTTATTTCCCAGTCTATGCTTTCTACATATTTTCAGGAGAAACATTTTTCCTTTACAGCTTGCAACTTATGTTGTCTTGCTCTTGGTCTAAGATGTACTCAAAAAAATCAGACTGGAAAATGTGCATTTTGATCCAAATCAGATCAGAGAATTCAGGTGCCTGGCCCACACTGTTTTTTAAAAACTGCCCACTGGAATTATGGAAATAGTAGGTCCAGATTTAAAACTAAGTTAAGGATAAAAAGTTTGAGCATACAAACCAAGTATCTTTAGAAGCAGGGTAACATTATCTATTTTACTTTTGATAGAATACAATTCTGGTATTTAAAAACATTTAAAATATAGAAAATATATAACAGATATTGAGAAGCTGAATGTTATACAAAAGGCACCAATAAACCAACCATCTGGGAGATCTAGATAGCATGCATACATATGAATATATGTACAGTAAATTATTATAAGAGTTGTGTTCAGGTAGAAAGTGATCCATCATCCCAAAATGCACAAAATCTAAGTCATGAGTGGGAGAGACTGCAGGTCAGGGAAGATTTGTAGCCTCCATTAAATATTTTTATGCTCTGTGGGGACTCCATATGGAACACAGACAACCAAGGTCATCCATTATCCCACTCCCATCTGAGATGTGTTCATGATGGGAATGACCAGGACCACCGACATTGGCTACACTGCATTTCTTAGCTTCAGAAACCAGCACTGAGCTGATGAAAGAAGCTGACTGGGAGGTGAGCAGGAGAAATCTCTTTCCCAGCTGCATGGTAGTGCTGGGTTATCTCCTTAGCATAAGATCCACTGCTGTGGAGAAGACTGATCTTAGACCAGGCAGCTCCTTGGTATGGAAAGCCTTTTAATTTCACTTTACCCTGGGTAACACCGCAGTAATTTCACCAACTTCAGCAGTGTGGCTAAAGGCAGGACTTCTCCCTCTTTGATTTTAGAGGTTGTCTAAGTATCAAGCAAACACTGAAAATGCTTGGTGTAATACAGTATCACCTTCATATTTGACATCAAAATCCTGGTTCATCTGTATTATGCTACATACAAAATCCTTAAGGTTACAAGATACTATTTTTATATTTGCCTGGGTATTTCCAGTAAAATGTTTGATCTCTATTAGCACCATGTGTATACATGTTACATGTACTTCACAAACTTCACAGATTACTTGGCCACTAACATATCTTTTACTTGTTACATTTATAGGTGTATTTTACATTTATAGGTATAGTTGCTTAAATGAAAGGCTTGGCATATAACAGCTTCTAGAAGATCAAAATAAAAAGAATGCAAAAGGCCTCCCACTCCATGCTGACCACATAGAAAAACCTGAAAGGTGGAAACCCTTTGTATCCTACTCTCCTCTCTTGTTTCCTAGTTATTTCTTTAGTTTTGAGTAAAAAGGGCCAACATACCTCAGTCCAGATGGCAGCACAAGGCTGATCAGCACTAGATTGTATGGACAGGTGTTTCTGCGAGGCACGCAAGGAGATGTACAGCTTTTCCCACTGATCGTTGCAAGGACATGAACTTCTCCCAGTGTGTATGCAGATGCATGCAAGATACCTTTAGGTATATGTACCATCACAATTAAGACCCCTGCTAAGAAGGGGTGGGAAAGAGTTCTGCAGAGTTGAAAGTATCTGTGAAATAAGATTCATGAGCAAGGAGCTCTATCTCAGGTTCAGAGACAGCATTGCTGGTATAGACTTCCACATGGAAGGAATTTACATAAAATAGCTGCCTTTGATGAGTGTCACTCTACAAATGGTCAGAGCCCATATTCTGCATGCTGCAGACTGGGCAGGCAATCTTAACAAGTTCAGGCCCACAACAAATGAAGACGAGATAGCTTAAGAAGAGGTTCTTATTATATTATCCTACAGGCTTTTTTCTTTCATTATCTTATGGCATATAGCAAATATTTAACTCCCAAGAACGCACCCATGTGCTGGGTTGCCTCTGGTTGCCATGATTGCCTCTCCAGCAGCAGAAAGGAGATGTCCCTCTGGGGATTCTGCAGCTTTGAACTGGCAGCAGTTTGGAGTCTTCATAAGAATTATGGTGAAAGAGTATCTAACACAAAGTAGCCTTCAATTTTGAATGAAGAAACTACAGAGATTTTTCATTTTAATTGCCTGTTGTAAAATTTCTTCCCTATGGGAGATTCCTCAGGAAGTCAGAGTTAGAAAAGATGTGGAAGGACAGGATGTCACTCCAGATGTGCTGTCACCTACACAGGTACTGCCACATACACAATGAATAGTTTGTCATGACTTGTCAAGTTTGGGTAAATGCAAAAAAAAAAACAAACCCAAAAGATAGATCTCCTTTATAGCTACCGCCCATGTAGAAGTTACTTGGTATCAACTTTTCTTATACCTCAGGATACCATGAGCAAAGAGCTCTGGTTTTCAGACATTTGTTTTACATTATACAAGTACTAACACTCTTCAGTGCAGAATGGTGCATCAGTTACCAACAGTGCACTTTGGCAAAAGAAGTAAATGCAATCAGGACAAAGAAATAAAGTAAATATATTTAATGCTCAGCATATACAGTCATCACAAATTAGCAATATACCTTCAGTGACCAAAACGCATACAATAAAAACTGGGCACAATTTAAACAATTCCATATGGGCACATAAGAAGTTTTTTCTTTTTTTTTTTTTTTTTTTTTTTTTTTTTTTTTTTTTTTTTTTTTTTTTTTTTTTTTGTAATCTGTATCTACATAGAATATTGCTGTATGTTCATGGCAGGAAAGTTTTATGCAATTAATTTTTATTAGATGATGTTTGAAATGCATGGTTCACGAAATTGAAAATGTTTGAAAATGTAGGAAGACTTCCCATGTTGGCAAATCTGAGGCACATTCATAAGTCACAAATTCATTGTTCATGATTGATATGAATGGTCGGTTATAATTAGTTATGCCCTTCTTTATATACAACCCAAGAAATTAATTGTCTGCTTTAGTATTTGCTACATAATGTGATTTTATGGCACAAAATGTACCCTGATGATTATCTGCACCAGATGTATAGTTTTGATTGTAAACCAGTTGTTCTATTGCCTTGTGTGGTGTACATAAGCTGCACTTTGGTCAGTATTTGTAAGAAGGTTTTCTACACGTCATGAGTTACAGCAAAGACATGAATGAATTCTCAGCCATACTGAAATTAAAAGACCAGCTGATTGAGTTCTGCCATGACAAGGATTTCACCCTTTACAGATCCTGTTTTCCCAGTGTTAAAGGCTATGGATGGATCAGGGAAAGGGGGATTGGTACTGCATCTGTAACAGCCATGTCACCCACAGAGCTGCAAATATGTGAGGGCTGCTGTTGTCTTTTCTGGTCATTCCCCCAAAGAGGTGTGGAGGTTGATCAGAGTGCAAGGCTGGAGCGAGAAATGCAGAAGTTAAGCCTGGCTCTGACATTTCCTTTCACTGTAGATACAGGAAAATGGAGCTCTGGAAAGGGTTTTCAGAGACTGGAAATATTGTTCTGCTCCAGCCCTTGGTTCAGGCAGTGCCTGGTGGGAGCCATGTCAAGCTGAGTGCCAGTCAATCACCCTTTAGTTTATGTTACATGTTGCATAGAATTTATTTAGATGCAATTTCTTTGGTGTAGAACTGAACCTTAGGGAAATGTTGGCTTTGTTAGAGGCTTCTTTTTGCAATTAAAATCAGACTCATTTTAAAACTGTTGGAATGTCTTCTTCTCTAAGATAATCTGATACAAATGAATACCAAACCACTAGTTCTTAAACAGTTGGATAGCCCCTCAAAAGCTTTCTTAAAATCTCTGACAGCTATGAGCTAGTAGAATAATAGCATAAAATAAATACCTGCTAAAATCAAGCAAAAACCTGTGGTTAAGGCACTGGACTGCATGGACTCAGCAGACTTACATTTGGGTCATGTCCCTGCCACAGACTTACTGTGTGGTCCTGAGAAAATGATTGCAAACCAAGTGCCAGACTCACTGAATCCACTGAAACTCACACTGACAGATTTAGGAGCCTGTACTCAAAATTGAGACTTTTCCTCCAAGCATATTTTCATTGGTGAAAATCCCCAACCTGTCAGACCATTTTATTGTAGATGCATCTAAACTGTCTCTGAGTCCTAACCAATGTTCCCATAAAGGTCAGTGGGGAAAAGCTGTCTCCATCCCTACAAACAACATATTCCTGACTGACCTGGGTTTCTGCTTTCTGACAGGAATTTTGTACTAAAATCTCCTCCTTTGCAATAATGCTCAGTCATCAGCACTAATTAGTTTCTTCCCTCTGGTTAGTGAATTTTTTTAAATATTTAAAACATTTTAAAGAGTTAGAAGGAAATATGTTCAACAATTTCTTCTGAAAGAGGCCTGTCTTATGAGAACCCTATAGCATGTCTTAATGAAGAGACCACACACATATATATATTTATACATTCACATATAATGCAAAATACCTACATAGACTCTATACCTGTAATTCCAGTCATCTGACTAGGGTTTAAGTGATGCAATTTCAAGTGTTGCTAGGCAGGGTGGTGATTCAGCTCCCATACCTGAGCAGTGCTCCAGAAACTCATTTGCTGAAAGGAGGCATAGCTGATATATTCCACATATTTAGCCTGGATATATTGCACATATTTTTAAACGTCCATGTGATTGAGAGAGCTGAACCCTTTTCCACAAATAAAGTCAATCTCCATTTAAATGTTTAAAAAATTAAAAGGGTGTATCAAATGCATGTAACACAAAGTATTATCTGCAGGCTTTGCTATCAACCTTTTGATGTTCATTTCCTCCATTTTTGCTGTAAAATTGCTTCTTTTTTTTCAACAAGGAAATTTCTCCTGTGCCTACCACTAGTGACAAATTCACTAAGAAAGTTAAAATCTCCTTTGTGTCACGATGACCTGATGAACCCATGTTTGTGGATTCAAGATGGACATAGGCAAAGCATTCCTACCCAGTGAGAGAATGCCAGCAGCCATCAGAAAGACAAAATTCAAAAGGCCTTTCCCAGACTGGTTCACTAATATCAAAAATATCAGCTCTTCAGCAGAATTTTATTTGGGCAGAGGTGTTTGTCAGTCTTCCAGCAGAAAGCTCTTTCTGAAGCAATGTTTCACTTCAGATGAAGCACCACCAATTAGAAGTATAGTCAAATAACATTAGGCAATTCTACCTGCATGGGACACAGTGGTGTTCAAATGTGTCCTAAGAATTTTTTCATTCAGCGAAGGCAGAAAACCTTTCAGTAGCACTTCCCAAATATAGTTGCATTTGCTATTTTGCTCAGTGCATTAAAAAACTGCTCAGGAGAGTCTGGACCATTGCTACCCAAGAGATTTGTTGGGCTGGCAAAGGTATTTCATAGACACATGCTTTCTTGGCATCAAGTATTTAATGAACCTTATGTACCTAAACAAAATCTGCAAGGAAATTAGAAGAAAAATTTTTTATTTTCATATTCCTTGGACAAATGACAAGATTAAAGGACTTCCATTAGCAGTTACACATTATCTGCCTTAGAAATACAAGGTCTTCCTCATGTGGGGGACAGAAGGGGGAAGCGCCCCAAAACCTTGAGGAGTAACGTAGTTGCACCAATGTGGTTATCATACATTCTCCTTTATTCTACATAAAATGGCAGCTTATATACAGTACCACATTGTTTACAAAGCAAGCATTTTCCCCATTGGCGTGCGGCACTCAGGAATGTAACTAAACATTGTTTACTTTTCACCCTTAAGGTAGCAAAAGTGTCCAGACCAACAGCTATACCAATTACCTCCTAATTAACTTACTATCTTCCCTGCATACCTTAACATAATTTCTACCTGCGCCACAGGTCCAGGCCTGCACTCAGGCCTGTCCCTGGGCTTAGTCCAAAAAGGGCCCAGGCCCACTGAACCCTAGCTGGGTTGCCCACCTAAAAAGCAATCTGCTACAGGGGACAATGGCCCAAGAGAGACCTGAGTGTCTTTCTTGAGAGGTATTTTAAGGACATTTGACAAAAAGGTCAGGTCTGATAGACAAGTACCAAACTGTTATCTTTGATAATATTGTGATAAAAGCAATTGCTTTTAACAATATTCTATTTTCAGTGGGGGAACTCTCCTCCAAATCGCCAGAAACTTACTTTACTTCTGGAGGGGTGCTTATTTCTCCTGGTAGCAAAGCACTCATTGACCATCAAAACAGATTTCATCTCCATGGATACTTTTCCTTAAGGTTGTTTTTAGTTCTGAGCTGAAATGCAGAATAATGGTGTGTGTCGATACAATTTAAAAGCAACAGCCAAAAATGATTGCTCCATTTACAAATCAAAAACCACTCTGCTTCACACAGAATTTTATACATTTCTCTGCTGTTTTCAGATAACTGCTCTGAGATTCTTCTCTGCATGGCTCTTGAGTGTGAATGGATTTTGTAATGAGAAAAAAATCCCTACCAAACATTTTTTGCTCATGTGAATGTCAAGGACATGGGTAAGGAATGGTTTGTGTTCAGACTGTACAACACTGATATTTAGAATGGACATGAAGTTTTTAACATGTTTCAGCAACAGAAAAAGCCTAGCTATTCAAAGGTGTTTTAGTACCATGTATTTCTAAAATTTATTTAAGGATGGTCTCAATCTTGGAAAAATTTCCCCCTGTCTCTGATAAGTCAAACATCTGTACCCTTGGTTGTTCTGCTAAGTATCACACAATTTCACAATGCCCCGTGGCACAGCTTGAAAAGGTTATTAACATTATGTCAGAGTAATAGTCTCCAAACCAAGACTCTGGTCCCAACAGGGTAGGAGCAAGGCAGTGAATACTTCTGCAAGTCTTAATTTAACCCCTCAAGTAATCTGCTATAGCAAGATAAATTCATATTAGATCCATACCTCTATTGTGACTGCAGCCATTTCCCACTGCCCCCAAATAGCTGCCTTATTTCTCCTAAAAGCCTAAACTATTCCATTTCTTTAAAGCCTTGAAAAATTCCACTGCTTCATGCTGGAAAGCCTCCATCCTTTTGCCATTCTCCAGCAAATTTAACATGAAATGAATGGGATATTCTATCTCTGATGGAAAGTGTGATTTTGCCCTTCGCCGGCAAGGACCCAACAGTAAAAAGTTTTGGTTAATGTTCATCAGCTTTCTTTAGGTTTGGAGCCCATCTCCACCATTTTTGTGTTGTGAGAGATCCAGAATAGACATGGACTAAGAGCAATTTTCCTGCAGTTTTCTGTTTTTTCAAAACCAAGTTTTGCTGGATGTAGCACTTTGGAAAATATATCTGAAATCAACAGAGTTTTGCTATTTTTGTTGCACTTCAAAAAACACAGCTCATTGAATTCCTCAGGAAATATACCTGATTAAAACCAAGTTTTCAAGTGGTCAAATTAGAAGCAGCTGAAATATTAAGCCTAAATTTCCAAGATGGAAACTACAGTAAGCAAAATGCAATGTTGCAGTTGATACTAATAAGAAACTGGAATTAAAGAGGAGCTACAACGAACTATGGTGGTAGAATATACATATTCTAGTTGCATTTTTGCACAGAATTCAAAATGCAAAATTTATACCAGAATCACAATTTTGACATTTTTCTTACAGAATAATTTTTTGTCTCTTCATCTCTATTTTTAAGGAAACTTTCTTTCTTGTTCTAATTCTCTGCTACAACTGACTCTGTCAAAATGTCTTTTGAAAGTGCCAGGATTTCTGGGGGCCTTATACATGAGTAGGATCACCTCACTCTCGGATTTCTTGCTGAGAGCATGCCCTACTAGATCCATTTTTCTTCTGACATTAACAGAAGGTGTTGATAGTGGGAAAATGTGTCTTCCTGTTGGCTTGGTTCTGGTTCCAGGTTCTCACTGCCCTAAGGGAAGGGTTGGGATTGTTGTTATTTCTTTGCTAATGATGGTTCTGTTCTTACACAGCTGTAGGACAAAATGGAAAAGGCAAAAAGTTAAAAAGTTTCACTCCCAGCCCAAACAACAGAGAATAGAGTGACCAAAAAAAAAAAAAAAAAAAAAAAAAAAAAAAAAAAAAAAAAAAAAAAAAAAA